>RJWM01005949.1:0-88028 GCA_004363535.1 Dasyprocta punctata | reverse complement strand
ATCCTGGGTTCTTTCCTGTGATCCCCCCACCCTGACTGTTCTCGCTTTTTTCTTGGGCAACCCTGTCTTCATTCAGTATATCCCTTAGGGATGCAGAACTCCCTGAGCTGCTAGACTTTGTGAAAGGGTGCGATCGTGCAGATGTTGTGAGTGAGGCTGTAGGGTGGTTTCACCGTGTCCTACCCTGATGGTGTCCTTGCAGCATACTCCCAAAGAGTCAGCCTCAAGCATCTGTAATCTTGACACCAAAGCTATTGGCTACTTTAAAGTCAGATGTAGTTGAATTGCATCATACCCAGCAGTGCCCATAGTGATCCACATTCTTTGTGATGTATTCCTGAAAGCATCAGAAAAGCAGTGCACTGCTGCTGAGTAGAGACCTGTACAAGGGGAGTTGGCCACAGAATTATTCTGCAGCTGAGCAATTTGCGTGACTGCATTCTAGTTCAGTCCCTTTCATAGTTTGCTCTGCTGTTTCAAAGAAAAAAATCACAAAAGAAGAAAGATAAGCCAAAGTACCTGTGACTGTTTTTCATAGAAAACACTTCAAAAACATGTCTGAGTTTGGGTACAGTAATCATAGTGCTCCTTGATGAATAATTTTTGTTTTCCCTTGGGTACCTTCCTGTCTCCTGGAAGTTAGACATAGCTGTGTGATTTAGTTTGTGTAACATATGTATTAGCAGAGACCACCAGGCTTGTGTGAAGGCAACATGGCATAACTTTTAGAGCACAGTAAGACCATCTGCCCAAACAAAGAGAAGTGTGTCCCTTTTATAGGGGTGCAAGAAGGCAGGGGATATTAGGCAGGAAGAGCCCAAGGAACATCCATGGTTAGTCTTCTGGCGATCGTGCATCTCAGTGGGTTGCGTCCTTTGAGAAGCATCCCTTATAAATTCTTTGGTGTCTCCAGATGTCCCCAGGACCTGCAAACTTCCTCGTCCTTTCCTGTTTGCCTAGTGTGAGCTGAGCTCCCTGCAGAAAGCAGTGCTTCTCCTGGGAAGCAGGCTGGGGGCTGGGGGGTCAGACTAGGTTGGAGACTTAGAGTTTGACGAATGAAACATGAATGAGAGGTCATACAAGGATTGGTCAAAACATATGGTGTATGTTTAAATAAAAAATATTACGGTAGATGACACATTGCCATTAATCTCCCTCAAAATACCTCACCTTGCTTGGATGAACATACATACCGTACTTCTCAATTTTTTAAAAAAATTTATTTAAGCAAAAAAAAAAAAGACACATATAACAAAGACAAAAAGCAAAAGAGACAAATGACTAGAGTAAATGCACAACAGTAACATTGCAGATTTACAAAACAGGATGATAGAAACTTGACAATGGTTGCAATATTGTGTATCATTATCTTTAAAATGGTTGTTTACATTAACAGATATAGACATGTAAAATTGATCTAATCATATGAGTATTAATTGTTCTTTCTCAATAATGAATACATTCAGCAGTGTGTTCATTTTAATTATCTTACATATACATATATACAGATTTATATCTTTTCCTTTTCCCTTCCTTCTTTCCCCCTTTTCCCTTCCCAATTACTTTTGCTCTTTGAGCTGTTTTTTACCCTTACATAGTATTTATTATAGATTTTGGATCATATATACTTCTTCAATTTCTTACACTAGGGAGACAATACGGTATTTACACATGTGGGTTTGATTTATCTCACTTATGAGTATGGTCTCAAGTCATGTCCATTTACTTATAAAAGTCTCAATGCAATCATTCTTAATAGCTGAGTAGTACTCCATTGTATGAAAATACCACATCTTTTTTATCCATTCTTTGATAGATGGGCACTTGGGTTGTTTCCAAGATCTGGCTATTACGAATTGGGCTGCTATAAACATGGGTGCATAGATACCACTGTGGTATGATGTTTTGAATTCTTCTGGGAAAATGCCTAGAAGTGGGATAGCTGGGTTGAATGGAATCTCTAATCCTAGCTTCTTGAGGAATCTCCACACTGACTTCCACAGTGGTTGCACCAGTCTACACTCCCACCAACAGTGGAGAAGAGTTCCTTTTTCCCCACAGCCCCTCCAGCATTTCTTGTTGGTTGATTTTTTAATCTTGGCCATTCTTTCTGGAGTGAGATGGAATCTCAGTGTTGTTTTAGTTTGCATTTGCCAAATGACCATTGATGTTGAACATTTTTTCATATATTTATTTTCCATTTGTATTTCTTTCTCTGAGAAGTGTGTATTCATCTCAGATGCCCATTTTTGGATTGGGTCCTTGAATTTTAGGGGCCTGATTTCTTTTAATTCTTTATATGTTTTAGATAGAAGTCCTTTGTCTGATGGATAATTGGCTAAGATATTTTCCCAATTTGTGGGTTTTCTTTTCACTCTGTTGGAGATTTCCTTTGACATGCAAAAACTGTTTAGTAAGATGAGATGCCAGTTGTTGATTCTGGGAAGTGTTTCCCGTGCAATTTGATTTTTGTTCATGAACTCTCTGCCTACTCCTATGTCATCAAGATTTTTACCTACTCTGTCTTCTAGTAAGTTTAAGGTGAACACTCAAAAATCAATAGCATTCCTGTACACAAACAACCAAGTCACTGAGAGAAAAATAAGGGAAACCACACCCTTCACTCTAACATCCAAAAAAATGAAATACTTAGGAATCATCTAACAAAGGAAGTAAAAGATCTATACAGTGAAAATTGCATTACTCTAAAGAAGGAAATAGAAGAAGATTTCAGAAAATGGAAAGATATTCCCTGTTCATGGATAGGAAGAACAAACATCGTGAAAATGGCCATTCTCCCAAAATTATTATACAGATTTAATGCAATCCCAATCAAAATACCACTTGCCTACCTCACAGAGCTAGAGAAAGCATTCCTGAAATTCATCTGGAACCAGAAGAGACCTAGAATAGCAAAGGCAATTCTGGGCAACAAAGAGAAGGCAGGAGGCATCACAATCACTGACTTGAAAGTATACTACAAAGTTACTGTGATAAAATCAGTATGGTACTGGAATCAAAACAGACCTGAAGATCAATGGAATAGATTAGAAGATACAGCCACAACTACAAACACACTTAGCCACCTCATCTTTGACAAAGGGACCAAACAGGTACATTGGAAGAAGGATAGCCTCTTTAACAAATGGTGCTGGAAAAACTGGCTTTCTATATGCCGTAAAGTAAAACTAGATCCAAGCCTATCACCATGCACTAAAATAAAGTCAAAATGAATCAAAGATCTGAATATTAAAACAGAGACACTTCTCACTTTTTGAAGCAGTTCTGAAGTCTGCTTTTGTGAATGTCTTTGCAAAGCACAATAACAAATATGGTAACCGCTGTTGCCAAGTACCATCCAACAGAAAGGCAGGTTGGTTAAAACTTCATGCCGTGTCCTTTCTACCTTATTAACCAGATCTAGTACTGTGCAACTTATGACTGTTTCCTAAAATGAAAATGACCGTGAGACATAAACATTCTGTATCAATTCAGGACATGGAGGCAGCCACAGCAGTGCAACTAGAGACCTGAAAAAGAACTTTCAGAACTGCTCCAGAAAGTGGCAAGAACAGTGGTTAAGTATTTTCAAAGTGAGTGAGAGTATTTTGAGAGGATTAATGGTACTGTATCTTATACTGTAATAAGTTTAAAATAATTTGAGCATACACTTTAAGTTTTGGTCATCCCCAATATGCCTGTTCGGGGTGGAAATTTTAAAACTGACTACATGCTTCACCCCATTTTCCATCTGTTTTGTAGATTGCCTCCTCTTTTGGCAAATACCATATTTTATCTTGTATTGTTGTATATTCTCATTTTGCCAGATCCAAAGCTCCCTAAGAGATCATATCTTATTTATCTTTAAAGGCCTCCCAATAGATTGTTGTAGAAGGTACTTTAAAATGTTTATTAATGAATGAACAGTAGGTTGCTGTGTAGTCGCTAGCATCTTCGCCAGAAAAAATAGGAAATAAGAAACTTACCTAGAGAATTAAAAGGTTTAAATGTCTTAAAGTTTATCATTATCAGCTACTTTAATATTGAACTATGCAATTAACCAGGGATATAAGGAAAGCCTGGGGCTGAATGATAAAATATTTTTCAGAAGTAAGGAAGGCAGGGCATAAGGCACTTATCTCACACTTGGTTCCATTAGGCACAGTATTCTAATTTGCATCATTTATAGGCTAGCCTGCTTTCTTCTTCGCCACTTAGAACTATAGAGTTTCATTGCTTTAGAAAATTTTTCTGTAAGTGTCTCTTTAGAGTTAGGATTTTCATTCTGAAATCACAGTACTTTCCTTCCATCCTGGTTATGTTTTCGTGGCCATCCACCTTTAGGCTATGGGGGAGAAAAAAATCACAATGTATGTTGCATTCAGCAGTGTTTCCTCCTGTGACTTGGCAGCAGGCAGCTGGCGAGATGCTTTATGAGGGGGACCCTTCTGGAGCTCATCTCTAGTGAGTTAGTGCGTAAGACAAAAACAAGGGAATGATTGGATCCCTGGCATCTGGTTTTAAGGCCACCACTTAGTCCTGGGCTGTTGGTATAGACACCTGCAGCCTTCCCTCTAGGACACTCAATACGGACTCATCCTTACCAATTTGCCCTTCAGGCCTCTGTCCTTATCTTCTGTCTCCTCTGCCCAGTGTTCTCCACAATCCTAAAAACGTGGGCTTTGTCCAGCCCCAAAAAGGAGCACAGCACTGTGGAGAGAGGCAGACCAGCCTGAGCACAGTTCCTGGCTTCTCTGCGGGTATTTCACATAGCTGGTCTCCGTCACTTGCCCTCTCTCCATGCTGATGGCATGTACTTAATCCAGTGATTCAATAGTGAGAGACTGAGCAGAATATGGGGCAGGCATGTTCATATTTAATTCTTTAGTTCTCCTTTGATAATAACAAGCTACAAATACCTGAATCTCTTAAGGAAATGATTTCACAGATACATAGAAAGAATGCCCATGTTGGAAGAGATGATTCTGAATGATTATTTAAAATGTAAGAAAGGATTTGCTAAGCTACATTCCTATGTGCAATGCAAAAAAAGTAAACAAGCCTCCCCTGAACTCATTTCCTAGGAGATACATAGTGACTTATGTTGGCTCCACATGGCTCATTGAACCTGAAAGTATTCTGTTCATTTTCTTGTATGGAAGAACTTAAATTAGATACAACAGATAAATAGAAACAAACCATACATAGGATGCAGCTTCCAGGAATATGTCTCATGGAAATGCTAGGAATCAAAAGATTTATGCCAAAGGCAGATGTGATGTATAGAGAGTGGCCATAAAAAACCTGACTCAAGAGGATAGAAAAGTTATCTTGTAGTGTCAGACAGTGCCATTATGGGTCACCCTAGTTGGCTTTGGAAGCAAGGAAGGAACTGGCTCAAGAAGGCTTAGCTAATTATGTGTGAAGGGTGGGCAGCGACTGAGGGTTTCTCTTGGGATAGAGCTGCCTGGCTTATTTTCAGCTGCAGAACAGTCCTTGGAACTGTTGCAGAGAGTCATGAAGTCTATTGTTCTCTAAATAATGTTTCTGTGACTGGTTGCTAGGATAGAGTATGTGCGGAGTGTGCACTGAGGAGCCACTGGGTGGGCAAAATAAAATGGTCTGCCCAGGTTGCTATGGCAGCCAAAAGGAGGGCAAGTCCAGTGAGAAAATGAAGCCAAGTGATGCAAACTGATGAAAACCACAGTAAGAAGCAACATGAACATGTCCATGTTGGTTATGGACTCATCCAGTGGCCCAAACCTTCACTGCTCATCACATACCAGCTCCAATGCACTGTTTCCGATGGGTCTTTCCTGGCCAGCACCCATCTCTCTGTTTGCTGTGTCTACTTTTTTATTTTTTGCATTTATCATGGCTGATCCTGTTTGGGTACATGTTTGTTTATTGCCTTTCTAGCTCTGAAGTATAAGAATCGGGAAAGCAGGGGCCTGTCATTTTTCCTGATTCAGAGCCTGGTATTTGGCCTAGCACAGAGCAGGTACTCAGTAAGCACCTGCTGGATGAAACACTGTGCTGGCTGCAGTTGGACACTGTTTTATTTATCTCAGAATTTCAAATTCCTACCTCAAAAGCATTGATTGAACAAAAGTGGGCCACTCTAAAGCAGAGAGGCTGTTGTGATGAGCTTTCTCTTCCTCAGCTTGTCCTCACAAGTCTCTAACCCATGCAGAGCCGTGGACGGGAACTCAGGCTTGTATGGAGCTACCCAGAGTGAGGGTTGCACGGACTGGGACCAGGAGCCTGGAACATGGAGCAGCAGTCACTGTTGGGTACAAAGAGTTTACTGTGTGCCCGTTCTTATTCTGAGTACTTTACACTCTGTGTCATTTAATCCCCATCACTGTACAGCCAGGTGAGTTTTATTATTATACCCATTTACAGATGAGAAAACTGAAGCAGTTTAAGCAACTTACCAAAGCTGACCTAGTCATTTAGTGTTGAAGCCAGTATTCACATGAACCTCTTAGGATCATTTTGAGAACTGAGTGAATTAGTTTGGGTGTTTAGTTTATACTCAGTAAGACTATACTCAGTAAATGTGCTGTGTCCCTCTTGATACTTTTCTGAATTCTCGTTATTGTGACATGTTGCCTTCCTATGAACTGCTCCTTTTAACTTACTGTTGAGGAAATATAACCATCTTGTAATATGTCTAATAATAGAAAACACGCAGGTGAATTGGGCAAGACAGTGATGAAGAGTGAAGTATGTGAGCCAGCCTGCAGGGCTGGTTGCCATACATGCTCGAATACCTGCCCCACCTCACCTGGGTGAGTGACCTGTCACAGGATTACAGGCTTTTGGTCTGAGCCTGGTGCTAAATAGCTCTGGGAGTTTGGATTTTCTACTTGGTATCCACAGCCATCTGTTTTAGCCTCTCCATAACTGAGTCTGTATTCCAGCACTGTAGCAGGTAGACGCTTCTAGAGCACAAGACCACATCACTCATACCCATTTGTGCTGTGTGTATCCGGGATTGCTCCATGCTGGCCTCACAGCAGGGATGCAACCCAAGAGCAGAAGGCCTGGCTGGGGAACAGCTGCATTCTTTCCACACTGATGCCTTCATGACAGGTGGCCCCCCTCGGGTTAATAAAACTTTGCAAAAACCAGCAAACACATCTGAATGATTTTATTATTATATTCCACCAAGTTGCTGCAAGTTAGAGCATTTTCCTATTTACACCAGGATTTTGGCTATCAAAGCATTAGGGCTCAGGAGCAAGGGCCAGAGACCCAGTTAACTCAGAGGTCAGGCATTGGAGTCAGCTAAGGTTCTCAACTTGGGACCCAAAAGCACTTTTCTTCCCCACAGAACATTTGGCAACATCCAGAGATATTTCTGATTGATGTGATGCATGGATGCTATTAACATCTTGTGGGTAAAGCCTGAAATGTTGCTAAACATCCTACAGTGTATGTGATGGCCCTTCACAACAAAGTACTATCTGCCCCATATAATAAGTGTTGAAATCAAGAAACCCTAAACCAAGGCAGAAGGAGCAGATGGATACTCTGGTACCAGAGGTCAGGAACTAGGCAGGCACACTGTGTCCAGCAGGTCAGGTAGCCCAAGGGAGGGAGCTCAGGCACAGAGTTTCGGGAACCCAGCCCAGGATTAGAATTTAGGCCAGACACGTGGATATAAGCACAGGCCTCCACCAGTGGCAGGCGTCTAATGTGCCATCTGCTCTCTGAAGCAGGAGCCTCTTTTTATCTTTGAGATGCTTCCTGATGCTAGCGTCTTGGTTGGGCTCAAATCTGGAGTCAAGCAATAGGCACACTTCTAACATCTGATCCTTGCTAAAACTATTTAAGATAGTGCACATTTATTTCTGGGCCCCATGAGGCTGAGAGGTGTGCCCACATATACAGTAAGCAAGTGGTAGTCTTCAGATTCCAAGGGTTGCACTTCTTTGGCTGAGAAGGTGAGGGTCAAAGCCAGAACGCTTGTCCAGAGCAGAGGAGGCACCAGTTAGACGAAGTAAGTGTCTAGAGCCCTTCCCATCAAACCTGGACGACAGGAAGGAAGTGGTCCTAGAGTGGATAAGTGGTTTAGATTCAGAGTTCAGCGCATAGGAATTTGGGAGAGTTTCATTAACTTTTATTGAAAAGCTTCATTAATGAAACTCATGGATTTTG
The DNA here is from genome assembly GCA_004363535.1 of Dasyprocta punctata. Classification (NCBI taxonomy): domain Eukaryota; kingdom Metazoa; phylum Chordata; class Mammalia; order Rodentia; family Dasyproctidae; genus Dasyprocta; species Dasyprocta punctata. Next base: position 79,862 of record RJWM01005949.1, on the reverse strand, counting down.
ACAACAGTAATTCTTTTTTTTTAAATGGGATAGTCTATTTTATTTTTCCAACTTTATTGTGACTTAATTGATAAATAATATTTTTATTAAAAATATTAAAATGATGTGATGCTCTGATATATATATATAATAAATATATATATATTTTTTAAATGATTGCCACAGTCAGGTTACTTAACACATCTACCACCTCACATAATTACCATTTTTATTTGTTTTTGGTGTGGTGGAAACAATTAAGATCTACTTTCTTAGAAAATTAATTTCAAGTATGCGGTACAGTAGTGTCCACTATAGTCACCATGTTGTCTATGAGATTCTCAAAACTTACTCATTGTGATTGGAAGTCTCATGCCCTCTGACCAATGTCTCACTTCATACATTCTCCAGCCCCCAGCAAGCATCATGCTACTCTCTGCTACTGGGTTGAACTTTTTATGCTTCTGCATACAAGTGGAACTGTGTGGTATTTGTCTTTCTTGGTCTGACTTATTTCACATAGCATAATGTCCTCAAGGTTCATCCTGTGGCCTCTCAGTTTATAAAAAAAATTAAAAGACTAAAATGCAGTGCAGAGGCTTTTCTAGCTAGTTGCTTCCAGACATTCTGGAAAGCACGTTTAGAAAAAACCAGCTCCTTGGGTTGATTTGGCAGCTGCCTCTATGTGTTCCTCCTGGCATTTCCTGGCCAGATGGAATCAGGGAGAGAGTTTTCCTCAAGACTAGACTTCAAAAGTTGCCACAGGCACAAATGTGTTTGACAAGCACTCTACATTACTTTAATTTCCTGAAGATCACCTTTTAGAAAATGATTGTGACCCTAAGAGTGAACTCTCCTTTCTGTATTAACTCAATTTCCAAAATAGATGTTACAGGGTCAAAAAAAAAATCTGAAATATTACTGGAGGTCCAGAAGTCCTACTTGAATATATATTTATAAAGGTTTCCATCAATAGGAAAAAGTAAGATTAAAGTGATATAGAATATGATGGAATGAGAGGAAATATTTTCAGTCATTCTGCCAAAGTAATGTTTGTTATATAAAATATGAGTACTTACAACTCTAAAGGAACACTAAATTGATAATGGATAAAGAGACATAATAATTACCACTTACTGAATGTTTGTGCCATCTAGGTATTAGTTTTTTAGCATTTGGAGAAATTTTTTTTGTTTGATTCTTAAATAGCACACCAGAGATAGATGTGACTATGCTTATTTAACATATAAGGAGCCTTCAATTTAGAGAAGGAAATTAACTTGTTCAAGGAAGAAAACCCAATAAATCAGTTTTCAGAAATGTTTAACCTTACAATAAAGAAACACCAACGAGGCACTAAGCAACTAGGAGAAAAACAGAGGCCTGGGAACTGCGCTGTGGTGTGGGCTTGCGGGAACCTGGCTGCCTGCAGCTGGGCGAGGTCGGGTGCCTCCAGCGTGCCCAGTCTTCAGAGTTTTCTTCAAGGGAAAGAGTGTGGGTTGGTAGACAGAGACAGAGACCGTATGTTACCAGTTTTCCTTTAAGAAAGAAGCAGTGAAGGGTACTGTGGCATTTTTCTGAAGAAGTCTTCATGGTAATCTTTACCAACAACAAGCGTAAAGATTCCTTTACGACGCTCCTCTGGTCAGGACTGCAAGACGCAGGCTGTTTTGACAGGTGGTGGAAAAGACTATAGGGTGGCTTGATGACTTTTTAAGAAGCTGATCCAAGTATGAATTTTCCCCCACCTTTTTAAAAAAATGCAGATTTTCCTCATTAGGCATGGTACTGGTTAGATCATGCTATAGACAGACACTTGGCATCATTTATGTTTTCTTTATCGCACTTAACTACAGTTTACGATTGCATTTCCCTTCTCCTTACTATCAGTTAATGTCGCAACTCCCCCCACCCTCGAGATCCCGCAAGAACACTACTCTTAACTCTAGTGCTTCGTTTCCTGCCTGTCATATGCGGACATCTAATAACAATTTCCTGAATAAGTAAGCGCATTTATTTTAGAAGTTGAGATCTGTGTTTGTCTGTTGCATTCAAAACAGACACATTTTTAAGTTGCCCTTTCCTGTTCTCTTCAGAGTTCAGCACACACAGTTCATCTCACTGAGCTTTGCCTTAAAAACACACATAAAACCACCCTTCTGAGGCTGGGTGGGCATTTTATAATTTGATTCCCCCCTCCTCCACTCTTAATTTTATCTTTGATCAGCATCCCCTGATTCCATCTCAGGCACTGTGAGCTGCTGGAGTTACAGAGTAAATCTGATTTCTTTCTTGTTTCCTAGGCACTCCCTGAGGTTTGGAGAAGGCAGTAATTATCTGCATATCCACGAGGTCAGCAATAGAGATGGAAGGTGCTGACAGGATGGGAGAGAGTAGGCAGTGGCTTCCAGATAAATGGTTGTTTTGTTCTTTATAAAAGGTCAGTGTCAGCATTAGTTCATCACTCAAGTAACTATTGTTTGCATTTCTATGTGTGTGTTTTCATACTGTAGTTTCTAAAATTATGGATGAAGAATGAGAGATAGTCTTAAAAAATAGGAGACAAAGATTCTACACTGTATGTCGTGGAGAGAGATATTGAGTTCTTGTGTGTATGGGGATGTTGATACTCCAGTGGTGGGATTAATCTGGGAAGGCTTCAGGGAACAGTACCTATTTCTGCCCAAGGACAGGTGGCTGAGCATTTGGCACAGTGGTAGAGACAAGAGGCACTGGTGGTAGTAGTAGTGGTCTGAACAAAGGCATGGAAGTTGAGCTAGTAAACTACATAGAAATAGCAGTGAATCTGAAGGATGGCAGACTCTGAGAAGGAAAGTGGGGCTTTGAAAAGGCTGAGCAATCACTGGGGAGGGGAAAGGAGCAGTGGACCATCGGTGAGGACTGGAGAAGGGCTGACAGCTGGAGAAGCGGGGTAAGGAGGACAGGCTGCCCCATAGCACCTTTGTGTTCCTGTGATGGCCCTGAGCAGGGAGGTCCTCGGAGACAGACCTTCTGCAGAAGTATGTGCTTAAGGGGCACTGAGCTGCTGGTGAGAGCCAAGGCAGCGGGCAGCTGAAGAAGTGAAGACCTTGTAAACCTCATCTGAGAATCTTGGCAAGTACAGAACACCAGAAAGAAGCCATGGCAACAATAGTAGTATTTAGGAGTGGTCATTTGCTTTTTTTTATGGTACTAGGGACCAGTCTAGGGCCTTTGCACTGAGCTACACCTCTAATGCTTTTTATTTGTTTGTTTATATAACAAGTTCTTGCTACGTTGATAAAATGTTCCAATTAGGCATAACTCTCCTGCCTCAGCCTTCTAGAGTGCTAGGATTACAGACAGGTGCTACCACCTCCAGCTTCAGGGTTGCTACAGTTAGGGAGAGGCTTATGTATGAGCAAAAGGATCCACAATGGAGAGACATCTCCAAGAAAGTGACAGAGGGACGGCTCCTGCAGGCTTGGAGGAGACTTGCACCCTAAATTTTGGGGCCCCAGCACTCTAGTTCAGTTTTTCTAGAGTTGTCACCATCGGAGTGTAAAATCCAAAAGGGAAAATTGTATTTTTGCCTCAAATTACAAAATGGAGGTTTATACGGTGTAGGAGAGTAAAGGGTAAACATTACTTGAAGGGTCATCCATAACCGGGGCAGTGACCTCAAGGAAAGACCTGAAAAGAAACATTTTTTTAGAGTAAAAGTGAGCTATCCTTTTCCCAGCAATTGCATCTCAACAGTGATTTATTTCAGGCCTGTTTGGTGTACGTGAATAATGCACAAGACTGAATTTTGAGCACTATAAAATAGCTTGAACATACACACCGTGTGAGCAATGTTTAATCTTAGCCATAAGTTTTACTATTTCTGCTGTTTCAACAAAGTAGCTGGTTCTAATTATGGCAGAGCAAAAGTCCCCAAAATACAACATGTGACAAAATCAGGCAGAATATAAAACAGGGTAACTTTTCCATATCAGATAAAATTACCCAAGATAGAACCTGCCGGTCTGTGGAAGCTATGAGCATTCTCCCTTTGTTTCTTACTTTGGGTTGCCCATAATGGCCTGTAATCATTGATCTGCTTTACATAAGTGAATGAACGAGATCACTCACAGGTTAATTCCAGCATTGTTAAGTAGGGTTTTCCCAATGAGTGTATTGAAGTTGGCATCCATCCAACCTGTTAAAGCCTGGATGACCGGATACACTGTTGTTTCCAAAGATGAGTTAGTAGGCTCAGAAATGTGAGGGGGGTGCCTAAGAAACCCGTTTACCTTTTCCTTTTCCTAATCTTCTTTTCCACAGAATCTACTGCCTTGGTCCCTTCCAAGCCCACTCTTTCCATTGCAGGGCAGGCTCTGGCTGCCTGGTGAGGACCCTGCACCAGTGTCCCCCAGCCCCACTGCCTTATACAACCAAGAGCAAGCGGACTTTCTGCTCACCTCATGGCTGTAACTGTTGATGCCACACTTGGCCTCTGCCTCTGTTCTCTGCTTCAGTGTATTTACAGCCCAAGTCTTAGGTCATGTCCCTGGTGCCTAGCCCTGTGATATCTGTACAGACTGCCAGCTAATGTGTGTGTTCTGCCTGTTTTCTTTTTACTTTTTCCTTCCTGGAATGAGGGCATGACTTCTTTCTTTCTTTCTTATGTATTTATTTCTTTATTTTAAACAGAAAAAAAGCACAGAAAATTAAAAAGCAATCAAGCAAACAAACAAACAAGAAAAAAAGCCAAATGATAACAATAAAACAAAAAAAAATAGTGATACAGGATTTCAAAATAAGATGATAGGAATTTAACAATGGTTGTTATATTGCATATTGTTATCTTCAAAATGGTTGCTCATGTTACCAGATACAGGCATACAAAATTGATCAAACAATGTGATTTCCACTTGAGCAGTTTCTTTTCACTGGAGCCATTGTAAATTTTGAATCTTACTTACTTTCAGTTTCTTACACTAGCGACACAATATGATGCTTACACATGTGAGTCTGATTTATTTCACTTATGAGTATGGTCTCTAGTTGCATCCATTTACCTATAAAAGCCTCAACTTTATCCTTCTTTATAGCTGAGTAGTACTCCATTGTATAAAAATACCACACCTATTTTTATCCATTCCTCAGTTGATGGGCATTTGGGTTGTTTCCAAGACTTAGCTATTACAAATTGTGCTGCTATAAACATGGGTGCACATGTATCACTGTGGTATGACGTTTTCAGTTCTTCTGGGAAGATACCCAAAAGGGGAATAGCAGGGTCGAATGGAACCTCTAATCCTCATTTTTTGAGGAACTGCCATGCTGATTCACACAGTGGGTGCACCAGTCTGCTCTCCCACCAGCAGTGGAGAAGGGTGAGGACATGATTTCTCAAGGTGTGGCAGCCATCTTACATGCATGAGGGTGAATCCAGCTGTCAAATGAGGAAAAAGGGGTAATTCAACTGAAGGTTCAATAATTCTAGTTTTTTGCATTGAGATCAGCAGCAAAACTTGATGTGATCCAAGAGATTTCTATCTGTAAATTTTTGAAAGCTTATATTTCAATATGTGGTTTTGTAATTTTAAGTATAATAAGTTCTACTGTGAATCTTACTTGAAAATGTGAGTTGACTCCAGTTCAATTAATAAATTAGGGAATGTGCTGGGCATAACACAGATTTTGTGTTTGCTTATGCATAGTTTCACCCTGAGAAACACTGAATACACATAGGTGAATGCAGGAGATACCTGAATCAAGTCATGTAGGAATACACAAAAACATACATATGCATCCCTCACACGTCTACTGGATATCTCAGTTGACCACATTATGCTTGTTTCTGTTATAGGCCATGCTTGTTTCCATCTGCTCAACTTTCCATCTAATTTCCAATAGCTCTTCCTTACTACTTCACAATAAACCACCAGCTGGAAGACTTATAATATTCAAGCCTTTCTAAGGGTCCACTGCCATATTTCTTATATATTTGTGTATTTCTTAGTCATTTAAACACATGTAAAACCATATATTGCTTTCATTAAATTTCTCTTTTAAAAAATCTGTGAAATAGGTTTTGAGTGTTGTGCTGTTTGTTCCATTTTAGCCATAAACCCTGTGGTTTTTAATGCAGTTTTGCACAGTTCTGGTGAGGTGACTTTTAGGAATGCATCTGTCATGTTAGAGCAAAATTGACTAAACATTGATGATGTATGGTAGCAGTTTATGCAATATTGGCTGTCTTCGTTACTTTTCTCATTGCTGAGACAAAATACCTAATGTCCAAAGTTAAAGGAAGGAAGAAAGGTTTATTTCAGCTCAAAAGTCACAGAGGTTTCAGTTCATAGTCAATTAATTTCAAAGGGCGGCATGGCAGTAGAGAAAAGTCCATGGTGTGACAGGGAAGGTAGAAGACAGAAAGCAGCAGCCAAACAGCAGAAGCAGCAGCCAACCTTCCTTTCCTTTCTCCCTTTCAAGTTCATCCAGGCTGTAAGCCTATTGATTGGTGCCACCCACACCCAGCGTGAGGCTTCCATTCTCCACCCCCTTAATCCCAGCATCACATCCTTATTCCACATTCACACACCCTAATCCAGCCACCTTTGAAACTTCCCACCTATGACCCCATAAGGCTTTGGAGGGACATCTAGATGCAAGCCATATCACTGGCTTTAACTTCTTTGTAGTCATGATTTGTTTGTAAACAGTTTAATGAATGAGTTTCACAATGAGGTGTTATTGATGAAACTTTCCTTCCATTTCTCCTTCCTAACTAAAGAAATATTTGCAGTGGTCTGATTTAATTGGACTTGGAAGGGAGCAGCAGTGAGCATTATTTTCAACATACCCAGTTAATTCTAATATGCAGTTAGGGTTGAGGATCATTGTTTAAATTGTTTACCAAAAGTAGCTCGTTGTGTATTTTATCACTAAAACAGATACCACCAAATACCATAAGCTGAAATATGTTGAAACCCCAGTGTTTGTATCTAACTATATAGCAAACCTCCCATATTACATAATTGATACTAATTTGAGTCTTTTTAAATGTACAATATTTTAATGCACTTTCCAACAATATTTGCTGTATTAAGGCATTTACAAGTTTAAGCAGTGCTGAAACAATTATAATAGTTGGCTTCATGGTTAGGATATTCAGGTTTTTTTTTTGTTGTTATTGTTTGTTTGTTTTTTGTTTTTGTGGTACTGGGGATTGAACTCATAACCTCGCGCCTGCCAGGACAGGCGCTTAAGCCACTGAGCCAAACTCCCAGCCCTGGTTTTTTGAGGCAGGGTCGCACTGTGTAGCTCAGGCCGGCCTTGCGCTCGCGTTGTAGCCCAGGCCGGCCTCGAACTCACAGTGCTCTTCCTACCTCAGCCTCCCAAGTGCTGGGATTAAAGGCGTGCGCCACCACGCCCGGCGATATTCAGTTTTTAAATGTCTTGCCAATTGTGATGACTTGACACCAACATTAGTTTATATTTCAAGAATCAACATATACTTACAGTGTGGTTTATTTTTGTCAGTAGTAGATACACATCCATACTTCAATTAGCAGCAACAACAAAACTAATTGCTTTGGTCAGATCTAATTAAATTGTCATTGATTCTGGCTCATAAGTGGCTGATGAAGAGATCAGACTAGAAGTGTTAGCCCATTTACTTGTCATTTGCTTGTGTTTGCATTACTACTCTTGTCAGTCTGTGGTTTCTTTACTGCAATTTTTTTAACCTAGTTGCCCATTTTGTAAGAGTTACTAGGCTACCAGTTATGGTTTGTGTCTGGATGTCCCCCCAAAGCTTCATGCAGTCACAGGGCCAAGCTTCTAGAATTTGTGATTGATTCATGGTTCAATGCTAGGATTATGAGTGTGAGTGCTACGTCCACCCTAGGGTGGGTAATCTATATAAAATATAAGGGATTTAAAGAATGTTCTCTTGTACTTCTCCTCTTTTTGCTCTTGTTGCTTTTGCTGTTTTCTGTCACCATAAACTGTTGCTCTTTGCCATGAGCCACCCTGCCTTGAACCCAGCACTGAAATCTCCACAAACTGTGAGCTAAATAAACCTTTCTTCCTTTAACTTTGGATGTCAGGTATTTTGTCCCAGCAACAAGAGAAAAGTAACCAACACATTACCTAATATAATCTGTAAATATTTTAATCAAGTCCGTAGAGACTGTAATATCAAAATATGCTGAAATTTCACCATTCTTTTTTTTTTTCTTTCTTTTTTTGTTTTTTTTTTTTTTGTGGCACCGGAGATTGAACTCACTGCCTCATGCCTGCCAGACAGGCAGTTAAGCCACTGAGCCAAACTCACAACCCTACACCATTCATTTGTGTAATGATGGCCTTTTGTTTTGGCACAGTGGTATTAGCTTAAGAAAATATTTGGTGAACCTGACTCTCTGGTGTAAAATATTGGGAAATTACAACATACTTCTAGAGTTGAAAACACATGCTTATTGCAGATTAGAACCAATTGGTAATGCACTTTAGAGTATGTGAAAGAAAGCAAGACTCACAGTGCTCAAACAAAAACAGCTTTATTCTTACTCCCCAGCCATTTCAGATCTGTCTTGTGAGACCGTTCTTCCTTCTCTTTGGATGAATACTGGAGTTGGTTCCACAACTTGTCTGGTCACTTGGGAGATAAAACATCCTCTCCTATCTTAAGTAAAACATGTCCTGTTTTACATTTAAATGCCAGGTACCTTGTTAACTCATCTCAGTTCATTTAAAATTAAAGTTGTCCCTGTTACAGTTATGTTCCTATGGCCCCACCAAGTCTCATGTAATCACGGCATGGACAGGGATGAGTCTGGTGTTAGTGATTGGTTTGTTGTCTAGTGCTGGGATTGGCAATGTGAGAGCTGCACCTGCCCACAGGTGGAACCGACATACAGTGTAAGGGAGGGAAGAAGGCACGTCTCCCCTCTCTTGCCAGTTTAGACTTTGCTGTTTTGCGGCTGCCATGAATGACTGCCCACCCTGCCATGCCATGCTGCCTTGCAGCCAACTACATATGGACTGAAACCTCTTAATTAAGAACTGTAAGAAATCAATCTTTCCTTCCTTAACTTTGGGCATCAGGTGTTTTGTCTCAACAACCAAAAAAAAAGGTAACTGAGACAGTCCCCTACCACAACTCAGGACTACACCATACAGGAGACTGTGGTGAAAAAGAGGACCAACAGGTCTGCTCTGTCTACTCTTCCACATCCTAGTGACAGCTTATGACTTCCCAGTGTTGAGGTGGGGTGGGGGTGAGGAAGAATTTCACTTGAATGGTATTGGTATCAAAGACTGGTGACTTCCTATGAGTGTGGTAGATATTTAAAAGTTTTTATAAGATATTATGGTTTCTCTGTAAGTTGTCCCATCGTAAAAGATCTCTCTTCTGTAGTTTCTTTGCATCTCTTGTGGATTTTCACATCCTGCAGACCAGCTCTGCCATGATTTTAGTGAAGTCTCCTAGAGGTTCTAGACTGACCTACGAAGCTAAATCTAAGATGCACTGGGTCAACTTTCCTTTGGCCACAGTAGGTAGAATGAATTTATTCCCCAGACTCATTTCTCTGTAGTAACAATCCATCTCACTGGTCACCAGCCACAGTGTCTCTGGATACTGGAGCTTATATCAAGCTTGGATAGGCCAAATTGAGAAGCCTTCTAAATTTTTGTCCAAATGAGGTAGGAGGAGATTAGGACATGGCAAGGAGGCTGGACAATAAGGCATGACCTGTCAGTCACTGAAAGTTGTCAAATCATGGCACAGAACAACTTCCAAGGCTGGAGCTGATGTCCGAAGAAGGATATAAAAGATGGCTATCATTGTTCTCAGTGCCACTGTCTTTACTCTTCCAGTGGCCTACTCTGTAAGGGCAGATCTTCTCTTGTATTCTTTTCTCTCTTTTTCTTTTTTATTTTAATTTTAAAGAGTATATAACAGAATAAAACCAATAAAAACAAACCAGTGTAAGAGATACAGGACTTCAAAACATTATGAAATCAACAGTATTACCATAATGCCTTTTGATGTCTTCAGAATAGTTGCAGATAACTTCAGACACAGTAAAAATCAAATAGAACAGAATGGGATAGAAACAATAAAAACAAAACAATGAATGTGATAAAGGACTTCAAAACAAGCCAATAGTAAATCCAAAATTGCTACCATAATATATCTTGCTATCCTTGAAATAGCTTCTCCTGCCATGGAATTTAACATAATCAAACAAAACAATGGAAACAGTATAGGACCTCAAAACAAGATCATAGGGAATCAACAATGGCTGCAACCCTCAGAAGGAAATCCTCCCAGATGACACACTGCTTAGCAATATCCTCTGAACCTATGATCAGACCACTGGCCCTAGACCTGCAATGTTAGTGAAATACGAAAGCACCACAGGCGTTCAATTGCATTTCACCTTGATAGCTATCATCACTGCCTGTGTTTCTCAGAATAAGCCAGTCACTTATGCGGGGGGTGGGGTGATTGGTACTTCTTGTTTGCCAGCCCGTGCTCCAGAAGGGCCTGGGGTCTGGCTGTTCCCAGTCTGGCAGTGGCCCACGCGTGGCTCTGGTTCCCAGACTGGGCTTGTTGCTGTTGTGTTCGTTGTTCTCTCTAACCCCAGTCTACAAATGGTGCTGACTCACGGAGAGAGGGTTGGGTCTAGTTCTCTTTCTCTCTTTTTCACCTCTAATTTTTCCTTCTTTCAGCCAATAAAAGAAACTTTTGTGTTCATCAGTTGTTTAAAATTTAGCACTGAAAACTAAAATATGAAAATATATTTCATTTATGTTTAATAATTTTTTTCTGCCAGGCTTTAGAAAAATGATATCACCGCTGATAAGCATAATAATGAGAAGAAGAAAAAACTATAACTTTATGGTCTGTGTTTCATAACTTTATTAAATCAAAGATACATAATTACTTATGTTTATAATTCATGTCATCTGTAGCAGACATCCTCTGATCCCAATATATGAAAGTCACTCAAGGAATATTGAATTCAATAAGTAAACTGAAAGGTATTCTTTACAATTGTTTTGCTTCCTTTTGGAATCTTGATGTAATTTGGGAAAGTGTCTAATTGGAATTCATAATGTCTCTTTTAGTTGTGAAAATCAGGAGTTATTTCTTGTGTAAGAAATGTAACTGATAAAGAATAAAGGCTTTCATGGAAGAAATTTTTTGACAATATATCTAGGTCTAGCTTCTGGGGAGTAGACCAGGTTTACAATACTATATACGCCTTCGAGAAAAAGATCTCTGTATCTGTACAATATCTGCATCAATGGTTCGAGTTTTCAGCTGTTACATGCACCTGATGTTTTGCTCTTTGATATCAACTAGGGCCTCATGGAGGGGGTCCTGCTGTGGCAATGGTTCAGCTCCATTGGGAAGTTTCAAGGCCAAAACCAGGCTGAACACAGCAAAGTTCTCTCTCAGGAGATCTGGGCTGTGACAGCCCTCTTAAGACTGTGAGCCCGAATTCTGGGCCAGATCATTCAGAATTCAGAAGTAGAGCAGCAGAGAAGGAAAAGTCCCTGTCACTGTGGAGTTTACACTCCAGTGAAGCTGGGGGTACAATGAACAAACACTGTCAGAGAGTGGTGAGTATCTAAAAGAAAAAGTGACCCAAATGAGGAGACATAAACTGAGGCTTAGGGCTGTCGTTTTCCATGGTTTGGTTTAGAAGGAACCTTTGGGTCAAGGCTTGCAGGAAGGAAGATACTGAGTTGCCCTAATATTTTGCTAAAGAACATTCCATGTACCAGGAAGAAGTACAGAATCCTCAGCACCAGAACCTGTTTGACAATCATCCCATGCAAATAATTTCTGTGGCCTCCCTTTTTGAAAGCACTACTTACGAACTGTGACCTGCATGGGGGTAGGGATAGTCACACTGGGCAAAATCTTCACTTTCACTAAATGCCACAATGCATTTAATTTCAGTGTTAAGTATTAAACTAAACAAACTAGCTCATGGCAACATACTGCTACTTGTTAAATTCACCTTTCCTCACAATCAGGGCCACTAAACATCTTGTACTTCCTTGGCATTCAAAAACATGAGAGTCAGCTGCTGCAAACCTCCTGCTGAATTTCTGGGGGATGGTCACTTATCATTTAGTTTTGCTGGGGGCTGGCTTGCTGTCTTAGTTACTTTTCACTTGTTGCTGAGGCAGAATACCTGACACCCCAAATTAGGAAAGGAAAGGTTTATTTCTTACAGTTTCTCAGGCGTTTCAGTCCATACTTAGTTGGCTCCAAGGCAGCATGGCATGGCGGGACTGCCATTCATGGCAGCCGCCAAACAGCAAGGCAAACCTGCGAGAGAGAGCAGAAGAGCAAGAGAGGGGAAGACCTGCCTCTCTTACACTGTATGTCAGCTCCAGACCTGGGCAGGTGCAACACTCACATCAATCCCAGTGCTACACAACAAACCAATCACAAACACCAGACTCAGCCCCTTCCAAATTAGATGAGGCCTTGGGAGGACACAGATCATTCAATACACTTGCTGTTCTTAATTGTTCTTTTTTTTTCACAATAATTCTGATTATCTCCACTCAAGCTTAATATTTATCAACATACTTTGTGAACTCTGGGATGTGAACAATTTTTCATCCCTTGGTAGATTCTTCAAACTCTTAAAGTCAGTAGATTACCTTACCAGGTTCGTATTTTTAAACATACTTTACATAGATTGCTAGAGACCAATATGGACCTAGATTTACCATCAGTGTGGCCCTCAGGGTGGCCATCTGTCACCTTACCATGGAGAAACTTGTCAAGACCACCTGCAGCAAATGGGGACTGCATCACCTTGATGAGTCGTGTCCGTAATCCAGACTCCTCACTGATAGGATGGGAAGAGTGCTGTACTCTGTGATTCTCTTCCTTAAACCTGTGACTCCGATCTAATAGTGAGGCAAACAGAAGACAAACTATGACTAAGGGACGTTGTGCAATATGTCAGGCTTGTAAAAAGTAAGGGAAACCAAGATGGATCTCAGGAGTGAAATATATGTAATGTAGTATCCTGGTGGGATCCCAAAAAAGCACATTAGGCAAAACCTAAGGAAATATGAATAAAAGATTGGACTTCAGTTCATAATCATCAGTACAGAGTTATTAGTTATAACACACTTGCCACAGCATTGTAAGCTGTTCACTACAGAGGAAATTGAGTGTGAGGAATATGAGAACTATTTGTAATGACTTCATAGTTTTTTTGTAAACTCAAAAATATCCTAAGAAATAAAAACACTTAAATAAAAGCAAGTAAATAGATAGATAGATTCCTAAATGTAAACAAAAGAACCTTCCTCATATAAGGAGCATAAAGCATGGGACTCCAGGGCTTCATATTTCTGAATCTCAAAGAGTGTAAACCACCCACTTGCTTTCCGCCTCATCTGCCCTCTACTACTGTTTCTCCCTCAGGTCACAGGTAGTGGAGCTCAGAAAAGAAAAGAGCTGTTCATGATGGAAAGCAGTGTGTAAAGTATACAGGCAGAAGGTGCCAGAAGCGGAATAAGTGGGTCACGTTAATACTTTTCCCTCTTTGCTTGTCTGAGGCAGTAAATGATACAGATTTCCCAACTAGAAAATTGTTGGGGAGTCTTCACTCCCCTGAATTGTGTGGGTGACCACATCCTTCAAAGAAGCCTGCTTTTTAACTTTAGTATTCAGGCCAGAGTAGATTTGGGTGCCCTGAATTATCTGGTTAGTTGCCCTAATTGTTTGCTTTGACTGTGGAGACCTGGCCTTTGAGGGAAGTAGGCCAATCATTCCCTAAGATACTAGCTTCCTTCCTGAAGCTGATTTTTCACATCTGGATTGAATTACTAGCTATGAAGGCACTTACTTGTAAACCCCTTGAAAGCAGTAGCAGGTTACACACAGCCCAGTGTCTGTTACAGTACTGCTCCTCACTGTTTTGCCAACAGGTGCACCAGTAAGCCGGCCACTGTCCCAGGTCTAGGGCCTCTAGTTACAGTGTCCTCTCCAGCAGTACTCAGTCAGTGAGAGCAGGAGACATCCTGTCCTCATGATTTCATTTAGATAGTTAGCTATTTTCTGCCTGGCCTGTGTTTTTATCCGAGAGCAAATGACATGTTTTCTTTATCTCTTTTACCAATGGGACAATACATTGTGGTGTGGGCTGTCTTTTTAAGCAGTGAAACCTGAGATAATTAAATGTCACCTGTAAATACCCTACTCTATTTCTCCTCTTTGTAAAAACAATCTTTTATAAAGAGCTATTTACATTTTATTTTTACTTTTACACAAATGAATGGTACCTGACCTGACTCTGGCTTAACCAGATTGTGACATCATTCTGGTTGAAGAACAAAAAAACTTGTTAATACAAATTTGCTCTAATTTTAGCAAGCAAGAGTTGTGGTTTGGTTTATGGTCAGATATCAGGAGGACAAAACCTGGGAAACTACCCAGTAGTAAAATCCTTGTATTTTTTTTACTTGGATATTGGATATGGAACTGAAGAAAATCTTAACCACAAATCCTAAATGCAGTACTAAATTTCAAATGCTGCTTTATATTAAATCACATACGAACATTAAGTGTGAATAGTGTATCTTAGCAACAAAAATCTGACTTAAGAGCTTTTTTCTAGAAATTATTGAAACAAATGTAAACTCAGATATTTTGTAGATTAGATTCAGATCCAGGACAAATTTGAATTACATGCCTCCATGTGTGACAACATTCAGAAAGTCATATTCCACTTTGTTGTAGCATAGTGTCATTGTTTATTTGATCCAGCAGAGAGTAAAGCCCTAAAGTTTTTTGACTTAGCCTAAAATTCTGGACTTCAATTATGATCCTGCTGTTGGCCATGGACTGGCCTTTGGAAAGCATTATTTGCCCCTTTCTGTACAGGTTCTAATTAATCATTGCACCAATTTTTATGACTTTATTTTTACTAATATGTAAAGGGAACCAAAAAAGAATAATTAGCCAATTTTATGCAAATTTAGTTCAGCATTAGTAAGTTACCAGTTGTTCTCATTGTCCACATTGTGCTCAGGCTCCTCTTCCCCGAGGCTTCCCCGCTGGATGAGCGAGTTCTGAGATGGTCCCATGTTCCCATGCACTTGGGAAATATGGCACAAGATGGAATAGATGTCAGTGAGCTCCACAAGTTTGCTAAATGGTGTTTAACCCTGAATGTATTTGCTTTTGGGATGCTTCTTTTTATGCAGACTTATGAGTTCCTGTGTTTCCATGGAATAATATAGAAAGAACTGAAAATTTTGAACTTTTTTCTCATCTCAGCATTAATCACAATCCATGCTTGGGTAATGTTGTATCTCTTCAGGTACAGTGTCATAAACTTGTAAATTATGCTAACATTGCTCCCTCACATCTTCTGTGTCTTTGATGAGAGTGGGAATGCAGACTTCTACAATAGATATTGTGAAAGGGAAAGACCAACTGGGATGGGAGAAAGGATAAAAGAAGGAAGGGAAAAGGGATATCTAAAAGATAGCTAAAATAATTATACTACTGATTTCTCTTAGTTCATTAAAAAAGGTTTGTGCTTGTATTGTTTGATCAATTGTGCATGCCTTTATCTTGTAATCTGAGCAACTACTTTGAAGATAACAATATGCAATATATTAACCATTGTCAGTTTCCTATTATCTTGCTTTTGAAATTCTGTATCTTTGTTTTTATTGTTTTTTTTCCTCTTTAAAAAAAATCCAGGCTTGTTGTTACTGCTTCTGCCAACTATCTTTTAACATGATTTTAAAAATCTTTTATATTTATCTTCAGTATTACCATTTCTAATGGTCTTTTCTATGTATATCTGAATTGGTATGTATCTGAATATCCATAACTTACTTTCATCTTGAAGAATTTCTGATAACTTTTCCATCACTATTTCTCTGCCAGCAATGAATTCTTCTAACTATAGATTGCCTGAAAAGATTTCCTTTTGTCTTCATTTTTGAGAGGTATTTTTTTGCTGAGTGTAAGTTTTGAATTGATACTTTTTTCATCTTTTATCAGTCCTTAAATGTACTGCTCCATTGTCTTCTGTCTTGCATAGTTTCTGACAAGAAGGCAAGAAGTTCTTTTCTTTGCTCCTCTATTGGAAGATTCTTTTTTCTCCAGTTTTCAAGGTTTTCACCTATCTTTAGTTCTCAGCAGTTTGACTGTAGTGTACCTGGTGTATTTTTTTATTTTTTTTATTTTTTATTTTTTTTTTTATTTTATTTAAGCGAAGAAAAACAAAACAAACAAAAACTACAACAACAACAACAAAAAAATGACATATATAGTAAAAACAACAAGCAAAAGAGACAAGCAAACAACTAGCATAAATACACAACATTGCAGGTTTACAAAACCGGATGGTGTATTTTTTTAATAATGTTAGTTACTTGCTTGAAATTTCCTTGGATTCTTGAATCTGTGATTTTTGTTTTGTTTTGTTTTGTTTTCATTAGTTTTGTAAAGTTCTCAGCCATTATATTTTCAATTTTTTTTTTTGCTTTATTCTCACTCTTCTCCTTATGAGATTCTAATTACATGTTAACTTTTTGATATTGGATTAATCTTGGATGCCCTGTTGTCTCAATTCCTGTCCTTTTTTTCTATGTGTATATCAGCTTGGGTAATTTTTAATTATTTATCTTCGAGTCCACTGGTTCTTTTCCCAGTTGTGTCTAGTAAGGTGATGAACTTGTTGAAGTTTTTTTTTTTTTTTAACATCTTTTAATTTCTTTCTAGCATTTCCATTGAAATATTAAAAACAAATTTTCACCTCTCTGGTGAAATCTTTGTTCATTTTTAAATCTTTTCTGCTACATCTTTTATAAAATTAATCATAATTATTTTTGTTCTTGTATGGAATTTATGATATTTGTGTCAGTTTTGAGTATGGTTTTATTGATTGCTTTATCTCTTGACAATGTTTTTAAAAGTTATTTTAAATCATGTTGTTTCCCATGTGTTTGAATAAATGCCAAACATCTTATATAGAAGATAAGTAGAGAAAAAGGTAAATAGAATTTGCAACCAGAAATGAGCATGGCCCTTCTTTGTAAGGCTATTAGTAGAAAGGGTTGAGTCAGTTTATTTAGTGGTTGGACTAAGCTTGAGTTTTTCACACAATTGAAGTCTTCTCACAGTGTGTGGTTGTTACCTTCTGCTTATTACTGTGGTCATCACTGCCAAAGGAGTTTTCTGTTTTCATGCCTAATTCAGCTTCCAGTAGGCTCTTGTAAATCTGTACCACAGAGGGTCTCAAAGTTGGAGAAAGAAATGTGACATGGAAGCAGGCATCCTATTAGAAAAAGAGATTGGAAAATTCTAGTGTTAGCCTTGAAATGGAGAATTGGCCTCAAGTCAAGAAATACAGGCAGCCACCTCCAGAAGGTGGAAAAGACTAGGAAATCAGTTTTCTCCCAGGGGCTCTACAGAGAACCCAGCCCTGCTGCCCCTTGAATTTAGGACTTCTGTCCTCCATAACTGTAAGGTGATAAACATGTGTTGTCAAAACCACAAAGCCTGTGGTCATTTACTGCAGTGGCAATAGGAAACTGATAGGAGCTTTGAAAGGCTAAACTCTAATTTGCTTTCATAGCATAGTAAAAGGAGTTACCAAGTGAATGGTATCATTTTTACAAGACTTTCAGTCAAGTTAGCGTTTTGTCAGTAATCCCATCTTTGGTCCTTATATCACTTAAGCTGCTTAGTGGATTTTTTCTGCAGTTTTAACAGAGGTAGATTATAAAAAATTATCCATTTTAATAGAAGAAACAGTCATGATTCTTGGCCTCTGGTCCTGGTAAATGGATATAACAGCATTTTTTCCAGATGTATATTATTGTTTTATTATGGATAATAATGATGACATTTTATCCTTATGTGAGGAGCATATTTCCTGATTTTTCTGGCTAGTGTCTCTTCACTGTGGATTTTGAGACCAGGATAAATTATTGCCACTCTCAAAGCTGAGTCCTTACTATTTTTGGTAGTAATGCCAACAATATCAGTGATAAAGATACTTTTCCATTTAGCATGAACCACATAAGTGCTTTTTAATTTCATATAAGCTTCATAACTTTAGATGTATTCTTATTTCTATTTTACAGATAATTGAAGCTTAGAAAGCTAATGTTAGCCCAGAAAGCTAGTTTCTTAAATTTATGTCATCTACTGAGTGGAGCATTACTTCTGAACTCAGACACATGCCTCTGCGTTTTTGTTCATCACCCCTAAAAAGCGGTACTTACTCTTCAATAGTGTCAACATGGACAGCATCAGGCAAAAACATGAAGCCAGCATAATTTTATCTCTAATATGATTTCATGTCTCTCCTACTCTCTATGGACAGAATAAACTTGCCTGAAAGAATTGGCAATCAATTTAACACCTTAAGGAATTTCCAAAGGAATGACTACTAATGGACTTTCAGAGCCTGACTCAGAGCAAATATTTGGTGACATTTACAGACATTTCGGTGAATTGCCAAAGTGAATACTCACTATATGGTTATTCACCTCTTTGACTATGCTGAGAAGCATCCCTGGAGTATTCTTCATGCTAAAAAAGTAGGCTGTAGTTACTGGTTGCACAATGGACTTTTGAATATCTTGAGCATCTCTTTATAGCTACATGGGACAGAAGACTGCCAGATACTACAGTGCCTTTTCTGAATTAGAATCCACTATTTTCCCACTTGTAATCTTTCAATTCTGGGTTTTAAATGGTATGGGAGGTTGCACTGCCAACACAATTAGCCCACTGGAATTAAGGAACCCAAGATGGTTATTAGACAAAGGGACTTCTTTCTCCATTGTATCCATTGCATGCTCTCTGAGCTTATAGAAATTACTTAGGAAATGGAGAGTGATGGTGATGAAGATTTATTTTGTGTTTATTACATAGAATAGGTTGTTCAAACTGATTCAGAGGTGATAAATAATAAATACCTCAAATGAATATTTTGTGAAAGCCAAAAACTTATATTAATGAAATGACAGTGGGACATGGGGAGAGGGTTCAGAGAATTCAAGTGATTCCAGGTATGAACAAGCTTCTTTTAGATTATAGTAATTAACATTGAGTTCATGAACAACCTGCATAGTCAGTTTTCCTGCTGCTGGGACACAATACCTGATACTCACAACTTAATGGAAGAGTGTTTTGTTTTACTCACACTTGTAGAGAATTCAGGGACCAAAGACCATATATAATATCCAAGGTCATGCCTCCATAACCCACTTAGAAACTCCCAGAAATGTGCTTTACTAATTCCCTAGGTGGCTCCCAAGGCAATCATGTTGCCAATAAAGCCTAACACACAACCTTAACAAACTTGATCTTTGTTCTCAGTGGGCTGGGGGACTGAGATTGCCTCTTGGTCTTCCATTTTGTCATTTTCTTCTAGAACCTATGTGGCTTTGTGTCCTGCGAGGCTGGCCGGGTGTTCCTCTGGTGGGTTGCACTGAGTCGCAGTACCCAGTAGACCTGGATCCTGTGCACAGCAAGTGAGGGTGGCCTTCCAGGGCGTGTGGGTGGAGCCTTGGCCTTACCGGGTGGGGCCCAAGGCCTTCCGGTCCCAGGGAGCTAGGCAGAGTGTACCCCGGAGTGTGGCACCGCCTGGACCCTAAGTCTGGCTGCAAGAAGTTCAGGGTTTCTGCTGTGCTGGGCAAGCCTGGGCGAGTCCCAGGCCTAGTGCCGGGCCTTGCTCCTGGCTGGGCGGGGCCCTTGAGCTCTAGGATGCGGCCAGCAGGCCGCTCCACTGAAGTATGGCGCTCGTGCGCTCTGTGTGCTCTGGTGGGGGGAGCCCAAGCTCTCCAACGCCCTGCAGCTATGCTGGTCAGTCCCTGATGAGCAGCTCTGGGATCCTGGGCTGGGCTGGGATGGGTACCTCTGTGTCCTGTGAGGCTGGCCGGCCATTCCTCTGGTGGGTCGCGCTGAGTCGCAGGACCAGGGAGAGCTGATCCTGTGCACAGCAAGTGAGGGCAGCTTCCCGGGGCGTGTGGGTGGAGCCTCCAAACTTGATCTTTGAATTGTATTAATTTCTACTTTGTGCAAGGCATTATCCTACATACTGTGGATATGAAATGGATAAGGTAAAACCACCGCCCTTAAGGAACCCAAAAGATGGTGAAAAAAGAGATCAGTAAATGAATGGGTAGAAATAATACAGTAATGCAGCCAGAGAATGATTTTGAAGAGAATTAAAAGTACTTAATACTGTTTACAGAGGTTGAGGAAAACTTTGTTCACAATAGAGGGGACACCAGAGTTGAAATTTGAAGAGTGAGTAGGACACTAGGAGGAGACAATGAGACAATTCAAGTCCAAAGTAGGATGTGTGAGACACATAAAATATTTGTGCCATTACAAGTACTGATGTAATGGCCAGAATACAAGTGAAGTTCTACACATCATGCTAAGAACTACGGTATTTGCTGGGCATGGTGGCGCATGCCTTTAATCCCAGCACTCGGGAGGCTGAGGTAGGAGGAGCGTTGTGAGTTCGAGGCTGGCTTGGGCTACAACATGAGCACAAGGCCAGCCTGAGCTAAATAGTGCAACCCTGCCTCAAAAAAACTAGGCTGGGAGTTTGGCTCAGTGGCTTATGTGCCTGTTTGGCAGGCGCGAGGTTGTGAATTAGATCCCTGGTGCCACAAAAAGCAAAAAAAAAAAGAACTGCAGTATTTTCATGTTAGTAGTGGTATTACTGAAGTCTTTAATAAGCAAAATGCTATGAGTAGTATTCTATTGTTGCATAGCAGTGCTTATCAAACAATAGCACATGTCATAGGGGTAGAGACTTTGTCCCATTTAACATTTAACATTCTTTTTACTGCCCAGTACTTCCCGCAGTACTTGGGATGCAGTTAGTAGTTACTATCAAATTTTTGGATTGATGTAGATTATTTTAATGATTGTTTTTATTTTAAATCCTAATTATTATCCTTTTTTCATCTCTAAAACATATACATTCTAGAAGAAAGCTCCCACAGGGGCCTAAAGAGGAGAACAAACTCTTCTTCTGTGACATTAACCAGGAATGATTACGTACATATACATTAAACCTGTCAATCAGGTATATATGTGTAATGTAAGTACCAAATACCAAGTGAAGTGTTGACCCTTTGTCTTTAAGTGAAAACTTTGAGATTCCTGTTTTACAACTCTAGAAATAAGTGCAACTTCCTACGTACTGAGAATGTGTTTATAACAAACTATGTAGATGAATACTTCGGGATAAAACAAATGGATTTTTATCTATTAGAAGTTTAGGATTCTGGTGCAAGTTGTCCACAACATTTAGCATTGATTTAGTTATCCTGAAATGGTTCAAAAACCAAAACTCCCTTTCATTAACGGGGCATAGAGGATGATTGCTTGTCCTAGCCATGCTCCTTTATTAAATCTTTAATGTCATCAAGTGAAGGCAACTTGGGATAATTACAGTTTGTCCTATCAAAGATTTAAATTAGTCACAGATTATTGAAGTTAGCCAGAGTTGAACTTTAGCTGGTATGCACACAAACATACACACAATATGGAATTATTTTTGTGTAGAACTCAGCAGATGGGACTGAGATTCTGCTGAGTTAGGATGGATATGAAATAATTTAAAAATAAAAAATAGAAATGATTTAGTGGATCGTAGGAGATAGATTATTGCCCCCATATGGAGCAATCTGTGTAAAGGTCAGGGCATAGAAGCTGCTGTTTTTTCTCCAATATCTATTCTTTTCTTCTCCTGTAGTGGAAGACTTTTTAGCTGAACATATGGTTGCCCAGAAAGACAGTGTATCTCAGCCTCCCTTACTGTGAAACTGGACCCAACAACTATTCTCTGGTTAATGTCACATGACTACAAGGGATGTGCCACTTCTGACAGGTGCCCCTAAAAGAAAAGGGAGTATCTTTTTCTTTCTTTTTCCTCCTTCTTCATCCTTCCAGTGTCCAACACCATGGAGCCAACATGTAGGCTTTCTGTCCCCCTGGATGTTAACAAAAGTTAACATGTAGGCTCTAGATGAAGTCACTATTAATTTAGGTGTTACAGGAACTAAAACTTTATTTCATTACAACTAAGAAACTGGAGGGAGATGTGTCCAGTATTTTCATGTTGCAAATAACAAAAACTCAATTTAAAATGATCAAAACTGTAAAGAAATCTATTGGCCAAAGAAATTGGAAAGTCTAGTAGACAGATGTTATTGTTTAGATCTAAAATGTCCCCCAAAGCCTCACAGGCTCATAGATGGGGCTTTTGGAAGGTGGTTGAACGATTGGACTTATAGGTGACTTGCTATGAGGTTGTGGGGTATGGTCAGAGGAGGCAAGTCTTTAGGTCCCAGAAGGGTTTATCTCTTGTTTTGGCTCCTCCCTTCACTGTCTTCTTCCTGTGGGCCATGTCAGGTGTAGCTGTCCTCTGCCCTGTGCCTCTGCCATGCTGTCTTTCTTTGGAGTCCTATGGACTGAAACACAAGCCAAAATAAATTCCTACTTCCTTAAATTATGGCTGTCAAATTTTGTCCCAGCAACAATGAAAGGAAGACAACAAACTTAGGGGGTGATTTGATCCAGTGACATTTGATACCTGCAGGTCTGTGACACATTTCACCCATAATTCTTTCCATTTGCACTTCTCTGAAGTCAGCAGGATGCTGCAAGCAGCTCCCAGGGCAACATACATTTTTGTTAACATCCAGGGAGACAGAAAGCTTCTTGTTCCTTGATCACTGGGAAAAGAAATAGTTTCATTTTGTTTGGAACAATTTTAGGTCATGTCACGTTATACCTAAATTAGTCACAAAGTCAAGATAATGCTTTGTATTTATTAAGGTATCTTTGGATTATTGATAATTGTGGTACAGGGGATGATGGCTTCCTGATGATTATCTTCATCCAGTCAGTATCCCCAGAGGAGGGGTCAATCTAACTCAAGATTCCTGGCTGCTCCTCAGTGGAAGAGGAGCATAACAGGTACTGGGAGGCACCTAGACAGTGTCTACTACTAGTAGGTAGACCTGGGGGAGGGTGTGGGGGCTGCGTAAATTGGGGCAATGGTGTATGTAGAGGGCTGGTTTGGAAGTCATAATCACGACCCCATGTGTGGAAATCTGGCCTGAAAACATGGGCCTTCATTAGTGACTTTGGATTGGAGTATAAGAAGTCTAAAGTATAATGTGTATCTAGGTAACTTTTTGTTCTCATTACTCTGTGTGTGTGTGTGTGTACACTCCTGAAATACTAATAGGATTTTTGTAAATGTTCTAATAAAAGGCCCTGGGCACAGGGGCTAAAATACAGATGATTAAATAGATCATTTCTCCCATACTCACATACTTACATATAGTAATTAGTCTTTTACTGGATTTCTACAGTTATGAGTGGGGTAGTTCTTCACTGTTACTGTAACTTGATTTGATTTTGCCCTGGGGTAGAAACTTGTGCTTCAGCATCTAACCAAATTCATTGTAATTTGAGTATAACCTCACATTTGATTCTAAGGACAGCTCAGAGGAAGGGTTAAAACCATACTTTACATATCCTGACTTCTCTTTCAGTGCCCAGTGTAGGGTAGGATGAATAACACTGGGTAATCAGTTTCAATCGATAAAAAAAATCTTAATGTTGTCCAAAACAAAGTAAAATGTTAGGTATTCCATTTACAATGTAGTTAGCCAAGTACTATGTTACTTAGTCAAGTCAGAGTTAATTTTAAACCGTTGTTTTTCAGTAGAATTACTATGATGTGTGCTCCTCAGATTTTGCCAGTTTTAATGATTTGTTCCTACACTGTTTATGGCTTGATCTTGAACCTGGTGAGGATCAGTTGCTTGAAATAGTATGTTTGGAACCTTTAAAAGAAATATCAGACTAAATTTGTCACATGACTTCAAGGAAGTTTTCTTTGTTTTATTAACTTGCTGGTGGTATGTGAAGTGATAAAGATCATTTCAGCTCAGCATGACACAGACCAAAAAGGAAGTTTCTGTGTTTGTTCTGGGAACTACAAAAGAAAATATCCCTTTTTCCTCCAATGATAGAAAAATATTTACTAGAACCCCTGGGGGATCTGCAAAGAATCATTAACCATTTCTTTCTACTTGCTAAGAGGTTTTGAAGCATTCTGTTTTTAAAACCTGTTCTTGAAGGTTTTGAGATTACAATAGTTATTATTAAGTGTGATTACTAAAAATACATTGAAAACACTTTGGTGTTTCTAATGAGAAAATAACAGTTAAAGCATGAAATGTGGGATTTGACCACTTTCAGAAGTTAGCCATAACGAGTACTGTATTTGTTGGTTCTGGTTTGAATTTCTATGATAGTAACATAATTGTTACTTTGCCATTTTTATAAATAACTAAGTCTCACCTAGTTGAATGTTTAGAAACTGCCTAGTTTTCCACTTTCTTGCACATACAGGTAAACTACATCAGTGCATGTATTTGTTACCTCAGAACCTTTGTGTTTTTTGAGTGTGTGTTCTCTCTAGTTGTATTGGTACATTTTTTGTTTTTGTTCTCAAATAAAAAGCAGAGTCACTTAGCGTTACTTTTGAAAGGACAGTCCTTGATATGTATGCCATAAGTGTGCTTCTAGAATAAGATGATACAGTGAAGTCAGATCACTGAATCTCCCTGTCCCAAAAGCCAATGGCATGTCCAAAGACAGAGTAACTTTAAAATTCAGCAAAAAGTGAATTGGCCTTGTGCATGACAATAGCTTGGGAAGGAAGAAGCACAAGGCTGGAACTTGTCTCCTTGTCCCATTGCCTCATATCTTGCTCCTCCAGACAGTGGTGGGGTGTGTGTATGAATGGCCAAAATCCTAACAAGTCTCCCCATACACCTCAGTTTATACCAAAGTGACCTGTTGGATGTGCAGGCTGCCCTGAGGAGGAACTTGGACAGTTCTCCCTATCCCCTCAGTGTCTCACTAGAAGAAGCAGCAGCAGCCAGGTCCTCCTTTAGAATACTGATTCCACGAAAACCAAGCAGAGAAGGAACAAGGAATGAGTGTAATTACACAGAGGGACTATCTTCAGCACTCATTAGGGAAGGAGTTTATGGGGGGCACAAAGAATAAAAGAAAGTACCTACAGGAGGCTAGGGCCAGAGGGCAATACACAGAGGCTCCAGGTGTGAGCACAGGGAAGGGTGTCAGGGTGCCCAAATGCACATCTTTAGGCAGGTGTTTGGCTTCTGTTAGCTGGGAAGAGAGTGGGTCTACTGCCCAAAAGAAGAAGGTGAACAGAGAGAATAGACCCTTAGTCTTCCTGAACAAAGCTTTTTTGGATTTACTTTGAACTGTGCAGTGAGGCTGATGCCTTGTTACAAAGTGACTTAGGTGGCGTGCACCTTGCTGCAAGGCCTTTGTTTTTCAGAAGCGCACACTGGCTACTCGCAGTCTAGCTGGACCGGGCTCAGCCCAGAACCTGCAGTGCTCAGTCTTAGACCACAACAAGAGAAGGTCGGGAGGTGTTAGGAGGAGAGTGACGGAGCGAATATGTGGTCTTTTTTTGTGAAAAAATAAAACCAAATTTCATAAGAAAATAGTAAGACAATAACAATAATTAATGCACTGTAGATCATTGTCTTCAAAATATTCAGAGTACAAGGCAAAAACCAAAAAGATTCTTAGAAAAAAACATAATACAAAGCTTTGTTTTCAATGAACTAAGATAAAGTAGTAGTATATATGAAACAAAGTAGCATATATATTGAATTATTTTTCAAACAATGGATTATATAATTTGGGAAAGTATTTGGACTTCTCCCTACTTCCTATTTATTTCTCCGCTATTTTGGTCTTTAAATATATGGTCTTGAAAGAGCTGTTTAGGCTAACCATGAACAAGGGAAAGAAAATGCATGGACACTAGGAGTATAGAGAAACAAGGGGGAACGTCAAGGACAGACGAATGGATTCAGGAAGAAAATTAGCTATGAAATGGAAGTATGATACCTACATACTTGCTTTTTGCTATAAAAATCTTTAAAAGAATATCAAAAGGGGAAAACAAAGATAAGATGATAAAGCTGTAGAATAAGATAAAAGGAAAATGCCCAAGCCAAGGAGACAGGGTGAGGGCAAATACAATACTCAAGTGATAAAGAAATTAAAAATAAGATGGAGAGAATAAACCTTGAGAGCACTTGAGATGGCAACTTGGACAGTTTGAAATAGTCAGGATGTAAAAGGAAAAGATAGCACATTAAATATAGAAGATAATAGACATGTAGCTCAAAGATGATACAGCAACAGAAGAATTGGAATATCTGAGATAGAAAATAGAACAAATAGACTAGAAAAAAATATTTAAATAAATCCCCAAAAGAAAAAATATCCTGAGATTATTAACTTTCAAGGTCAAAGGAGTATATATATACTATGTTTCAAGAAAATTTGGTATAGAAGTTTCAATTCCGAAGACATACAGTTTTCTGGTTAAGCTTTGAAGCTAGAGATGAATTCTTACAAAATCGTTCACACACAGAATCATCACCTATAAGCAAAAAACAATTGAGATTGCCTCAGAATTCATCAGTGCAGCAAAGGAAAGGACAATAGGACTAATAGGCCAAAGTATAGGAAAATTATGAAGAAAAAGAGCGACTCAGAAATTTCAGGTGCAAAGAAGAACATAAATCTCCATTGCTACCATTCAAAAATAGTACTGCTCATGTGTTATCACATTTCTCATTACATTTTTCTTAGGTGTGTATATGGTATGTGTATCTGTATGTGTGTGTGAGAAATAACTACATTGTTATCACTTTAACTAATTATAGATCAATTAAAATATTCAGATACTCACCTCTTACAAGTTTAGTATGTGCATCATTATCTTTTTAAAATACTTTTATATGATAAGTACTTTAAACATATTCAAATTTTCTATGTGTTTTCTTTAAAGGATATAAGGCTATATGTTTGTTTTAAACCTGCTTTATTTTTTTTAACAAAAACATTCAGATATGTTCTTATTACTATCTATCAAGGTTCTTTATTCTCTTTAACTTAGGTCTTTTGTTACACTGTATGCAGATATTAGATAATTTTATTGTTTTTACACATAAAGCTGCAGTAGGCATTCTTAGATGTTTCCTTGCCTATAGATACAAGTGTTTCAGTAAACAGTAGTTACAGAATTTCTGAGTTGCAAGATTTGTGCATTTTTAAACTTCATCCTATGTATGTTATACCTGGCTAAACTGTTGTTGAGGTCCAGGAACCACAGGCTATTTTCCAACATGAATATTTTCAAGCATACAGTTCTGAGAGAAGCAGCCAGGCTTTCACAACTATTTATATAAAAGTTTATACTGTATTCCGTTATAATTCATTTTGTTTTCCCTTGTCAAGTTTTCTTAAGTGATAAAAAGTTTATGATCCTCTTAATAGATGCCAAATAACTGCTTGATAATAGTAAATCCTGAAAAAGGGAAGCAACTTTAAGCAAAATATAAATGAACATTGTCTTAGTATTAATTTTAAAAGTAAACATAAATTGTACAACCTCAAATATTTTTCCATTAAAATAGTGAGCAAATATCATATACCCTTATTATTTAGCATTTCCTGTTTTGGTAAGTACTCCAACTGAAGAAAGAACTAAAGGAAGAAGGAAACCAATGTGTATCAATAAAACCTGAGAGAATGAAACTAAAGAAAAATTTTAAATCTCAACTACTATGGTAAGGTGGCGGGTTACATAGTTAAATACAAAAATATGAAGGAAGATGAAATCCTATTAATAATAACTAAATGATGAAAATAAATAGGGAAAATTTAACAATATTACTTAATATAAAAAAGGGCTTTGTAAAATTAAAAATCTTCCAAAAGACATAAAAGGAAATGTGTAAATATGTAGTTTATTGTTGAATAGGAAAATTCTAAACTAAAAATGTTTCATTTTTCTATTGGACCTAAACACATTTTAAGTAGGAATCAAGATACCCTTTTTGAAAGTTGGCAAATTGACTATCAAATTCTCTAGAAAAATAATCTTATAAGAACCATCAGAATAGGGAGAAGAGAATGACAGCCTGTCAAAATACAAGCATAAATTGTGAAAGTCTAGTAGCATAAATTGTTGGAAGCTGAAAAAGAAAAAAATCACTGGAAAATAACAAAAATTCTCCTAATTTCAAATTCACATATATATTTGGTATGAAAAGGGAGCAATTCAGAATTTCATCATTTTGTGAAGGAATAATATTGCATTGTGTATATATACCACATTATCTTTATCCACCCATTCTTAGTTTGAATTCATTTCTTCACTATTGTGGATAAATAACACTGTAGTAAACACAGTACAGGTATCTTTGACATACTGATTTCATTTTCTTGAAATGTATACCTGTAGTACCGTTTTGGGTTGTAGTTCTATTTTTAGCTTTTTGAGGAACTTCTGTCTCTGACAATGTCTGTACTAATGTACATTCCCATCAATAGTGTGTGAGGGTCCTTTTTTCTCCATCCTCACAATACTTCCTATTTTTTGTCTTGTCTTTTTCATAGAGCTGTTCTACTAAGAATAAGGTGATATTTCACTGTGGTTTTGCCTTGCCTTTTCTTGGTGACTAATGAAGATAGCATTTATTTTACACCCCTATTATAGCCTGTCTGTGTATCTTCTTTTGAGAAATGCCTGTCCAGATCTTTTGACCACTTTTAAATTGTTCATTGTGTGGAACTTGCACATATATTCTTGTATTGTGTAAGTTGTGAGTTTACTCTTCATTGTTTCCTTTTCTGTGCAGAAACTTTTTAGTGTGCTATTGTTGCCTATGCTTTTGAGCTCTTATCTAAACAATCTTTGCCCAAAGTCAGAAATGTTTCCTATGTTTTCAGCACAGAAAGACAGTACCACCAGATCTCACTCATAAGTGCAATCTGAAAAGAATAAAAGTTGAAAATAGAATACTGCAAGTTGAGGAAGTGGGTGCAACGTTATAATTAGGTAAGTAAAATAAGAGCTGGTGTTCTAGGGCATAGTAGGGGGAATGTAGTTACCAATAATTATTGTATATTTCAAAATATAGTGATTGGAGGGAAGGATTTTGGCTGTACTAACTGCAAAAATGATAAACATTTAAGGTGATGGATATTTTAGTTATCTTGATTTGATTATAACACAATGTATATAAGTATTGAAACATAGCAGTGTACCCAATAAATATGTGTAATTGCTATATGTCAAAAACAAAAAGCATAAAACATTTCAAATTAGTATTAAAAGAGAGCTGGCAAGCCGGTTGTGGTGGTACATGCCTGTAATCCCAACACTTGGGAGGCTGAGGCAGGAGGATCATTGCAAGTTCGAGACCAGCCTGGGCTCCAAAGTAAGTTCAAGGCCAAGACCAGCTCAAACTGTATAGTGAGACCCTGTCTCAAAAAACAAACAGACAAAAAAAAAAAAAAAAAGCTGGTAAATGACTAACTTACTTTACTATTAAAAAAAAAAAAGAATAAATCCTTTCGTAATAGAGAACTGGGACAGTGTGTTGTACAAGGTGGATTTGAACTGAGAGGGAGACAGAATGAACAAATGAACATAGACTGTGTCCAGGAATTTCACAGAAAAAGACAGCAAACAAAAGTGGAAAATAAATATTTGATTATCTCATTCATCATAAAAGAAATGCCAGGTGAAATGCCCTGTTACTTTTTGCATGTCAAATGGCAGCCTTGACAGTGCTTTTTAACTCCTTGTTGCCCAGACTAAGTGGAAGCAGCAACTATTACTTTGTTGGTGGCAGTGTCTTGGTCCATTTTTTTCTGGCTGTATTTCTCAAAAGAAAAAGAAAAAAAAAAAAAACCACTAAAACAACAACAAGTACTCTTTAGTTTTATAACCCCGTTGCTAGAAATTTATCCTCTGGATAAACTTGTAAAATATATAAACTTTATGGGCAAAGACATTAATTGAAAAATTACTATAAAATTTTAAGAAACATTAAGTGTCCACTGAGGCTAAAATATTAAAGTACATTTAAGAAATGCAGTGCCTGCAAATCATTACAGAGAATGAGGCAGATCCATACCAGTATTTAGTGGGGAAAATGTAAGAAATATTACATATACCATAGTCCCTTTGTGTAAGTCAAGAGTAAGCGGTTTAGACATACGTATAACAACAGGACAAGGTGTAGAGGTCAATTTAGGTTACTAAATGCATAAAAATTTCCCAATAGACAATAAAAGACGATGTCACAGGAAGAAGAGGGTTTTTTTTTTCATTTTAATGTATGCCTTTTGTTCTGTTCATCTTTTCAATCTGACGCATGTATAACCCAGTCACCATGGGACCCCAGAACCACTAGCCCTGTGACCAAGGTCTCCCTCAGCACTGTTCTGGCTGCTTTTGTGACAAGGTCCCCACCCATTTCCCCCCATTTATGGGGAAGAATTCTATCCCATTCATGGGTTTTCTTCAGTTCTGTCTTCATGCTGACAGTTAAACGCTGCCTAGAGGCGAGATAGTAATAAAGCCTGACCTTCCACTACTAATGCTGGTACTCAGTGGTCTCCACCAATGGTTCTGGGCGACACAGAGCTGAACTCTTCACATCCATAGTCTCAGTTCCTCCTCACATGGACCCAGGATGCTGGTGCTCTTTTCATGACCATTTGACATAAGAGTAGCCTAAGGATTGTAGAAATGTGATCGCTTTCCAAGGACTCTACTCCTAGCAAGAGGCAGACCAAGTACACCCTGCTGTCCTAACTGTAGCCACAGAGCACCTGAAAGCTTGGTCCTAAGCTCCACAGCGTCCTTCCCAGATGGTTCAACTCCATGGAAAGTCAAATAGAACTTCCTGGGCCAGTGCAAGTCATCATTTATTACATCGTTTTCTTCAAATTTCCAAACATTGCCTTAGATTGTCTTGAGACTCATACATTAACAACTTGTTTATCAGCTGAAGACCATCTGAAATTATTGCTCTGTATTTTCCAATTATTCATTTACAGTAGGAGTTCCTTAAGTACTGCTCTGTCCTTTGATTGCTTTCCCAAATAATTCTGATTGCTCAATTTTGCAGTCCTTAGGACTATTTTGGGCCTCTCAAAGGTGTATTTTTGGTATTACTCATTTCCTTGCAGTTGGGTTACTAAAGTTCTGACATGGGAATCCACATCTAAGCAGGGCCAGGCAGTTGCTATTTTTTCTCTCCAAGTGGCTCTGTTGCTTACACAATAGAGGTGAAATAATTAGCCAGGATTTATGTTAATGATGGAGTCTTAGTTTACATCTTCATCAGACTCTGAACACAAATTAAAAATGAATTATGTATTATGCATTATTGCCTTTCTGTCTTTTCCCTCTACCTTATCTGCCCTCTTTATCTTATGCATAATAATTCTAATAATTATTATTTAATAATTTCTAATAATTCTGATAATTTTACTTGCTGTTCCCTACAACTACAACTCCCAAGAAAACCTCACCAAAGCCAATTGTAATCTGTGCTCAGAGTGGCAACACTGACAAGCATTCTTCAGCAGCATCCATGTGCAATGCACTGTTGAGGGTGGTTTATGCTCCGTATCCTTTATTTCCTTTTTTTTTTTGGAGGGTAGGAGGTAAAGTAATTTTTTTATTTCTTTGCTTAGAGAGAAGAGTATCTCAGGCCTGTGCTCCTGCCACTAGTAATACTCACAGTGACTACCATTTACTGAGTGCTGAGGTGGTTCTAGTTCTCACTCCCTTTTACATCTGAATAAAGGTCTTAAAATTGGCCCCAAAGTCATACATTAACTAGCAGTGTCACTTGAATGCAAATACAGTCCTGTCTGACTGCAGAACCTCCGCTCTTCCTGTGGCCTCCGCCTGAGACAGGGATTCACAGCGCCATGGCTACTGGTGCAGTGCTGGCTAGCTCCTCATGGCACTTTGAGTTCTGTGGGTGCTCCTGCCTCCTAAGTGCTGAGGTAGAGAACTGGTTTCTCTTCCCTCCTGTTTGCGGACTGGAGGAAAAGTCTCTGAGCCTTTATGGCCAAAAGGAGAAAACATGAGGAGGATTCTTGGGCAAAAGAGGAAAGAACTGTCTCCATGGATGGCCCAGTTGTTTCCCACAGCCCTGGGTTTCAGCCAGTGAACCCCAGGGATAGACTGCAGGATAGACTGTCTGTAGGTGGGGATTGAGGGTCCTAAGCCCAGAGCCAGAGTCCAGCAGCAGCCCCATGTTGACTTTTGTAGGTAACTGGGAAAACAGAGAGGCAGGGTTTGGGAGAGAGCAGGGCTGCAGTGCTAGACAAGCTTAAAGCACCCATCACTGAAGAGCTGTTTGGCTGTAAGCAAGTTATTTTTTTCAATCTGGTTTTTTATCTCTCTGATGGAAATAACAATTGTTATGGTGTAGAGAATGTGATGAAGACTAAATAACAAAGTGACACTTCTTCAAATAAAAATATTTGCCATTTGATATGCAAGCCAGATTAATTGAGAGAAATGTTAATATGCTTAAATAGGTTTCCAAACAGATGGGAAAGAAACAAATGTATTTAGGTAGAGGCAAAGTACCAGATGACAAAATTTATCTTGACATTCAGATCTGAAGAGTTTTATTCTGTTATAATTTTTCTTAGGGATTTTAGCAATGAGCTTATATCATTAGGCACTAAAATTAACTCACATAATGCAAAATGAGATTATCTAAGAAGAAGAAAATGAAAACAGTGTTACAGGAAGAATTGAGATGATACAGTTTGAACATTGCTGAAGTTTGGGGCTTAGGTTAAGATAAATCATTAGAAAACTCATTAGTCTAAATGGAAGAGATGTCTAAGACAACACCTGCAGCATTAGGCTTACTGGTAAATTAGGATATTTACAGTTGCAAGATGCAGAGCCTTTTCTATCTGAAGCAGTCACTGCAAAGTTTATCCAGTGAGGTAAACTCTGCTATGCTGTGGTACAGGGCCTCAGAAACCAGATCTAGTTGAAACTAAGAGGTGACAATCAGAAATAGAGCTAAAGCTATCTAGCAGTTCAGGAAGCCAGCCCCCACAAAATGGGACTATATAGCTGGACAAAGAAGTCCAAGAAATTTCCAATTTCCACTCTTATTTTCTACCCTATCTTCCTTATAACAGTTGTCCTAGTCATTAAGAAGCAGCCACCAGGAGTCTCTTAAATATAGCAGCAAATACGAATTTGCCTATGGGATACAGGTTCCTCCTACTCAAATTTTCAAATGAAGTAAGAATAACATGTTTCACGAGCTGAATTTTTAGTTTGAAATGGAAATACTGCTAAGTTGCTCCTCCAAAGGTTATACCACAGCATACCCCCAAATTATCATCCAGTAGTGTGAAGAATAATATTTTTCCACAATTTACAGAACCTACAGGATGCACAGCAAAGATCTACAGACTTGGCTATATGGAAGGTAAAATTTCTTAGAGCAACATATGTGATTATTAAAGTTGAAAATCATGACAGAGATTTTTAAAACATATAAAGATAAGATTAATACTCATAATTATCTGAGTTCCAAAAGTAATATAAAAAAGACAAATGACCTGATAGAAATATGTGAAGAATGCAGAGTCACTGCACAGAGCAAGGAGTGACAAGCAGCAGAGGAACCTTTGAGAGGATCCACATGCTTGCCTAGAAACCTGGAAATGTGCATTTGAACTCCAGGATACCATTTGTTGCACATAGATTGAAGAATTATATGGTGATAAGATTCTATTACCTATTTTTTCTCCATTTGTCTCTACCACACATTTAATTCCTAGAGTATGCACTGCATTTTACTGGCAGGTAAGGATGGTTCTCTGGTTCTTATTTCTAGGTGACCTTCAAAGGGAGGACCAATGGGGTCCATCAGGGCGACCCTCAGAATCTGATGCCCTTGTGCCATTCAGCGGCCCCTGGTCCTATTTCTTTCCCCTTTTTTACAGGGAAAAAAGGAAAGGTCTGATCTCTGAATCTAAAAGCTTCCCCTTCAATGCTGTCAGCAAGAAATCCTAACACACTGGAGCATTGTGTGAGATGTCAGCTGAAAACCCGAAGCCCGGAGGGAACAAATCAGATACTGCATCACACAGCTTTAGCCACCTCACCTCTTCCTCTCCTCTGTTTCCACATCTCCAACCATTTCATCCTCCACCTTTTCCAAAATTGAGGTGATGTTATTCTACAGGGCACCTGGCCTCTCAGGAATGTGATCCAGACCGCTGTAGGGGATGCAGCCCATTAGAGCAGCTTGCTTCTTTTGTGGTTTCCTGTATTCCTTACCTCACCCAACGTTTTTGTGTGTATGCTTTGTCCATTTTATCATACATACAGAGGCAATCTGGGGATATGTGTGGATGAACAAAGTCCGTACAACTAGACATGGAGGGAGGTAACCTGCCCTTAGAGACAGAGGGAGGCATAGGTGACAGCATGGCCAGTGTGTGTCCTTGGACACCTGTTTTCATTTCTTTCTGTCTTGCTTTATCTGTAAGATTTGATCAAAGGAGCTTTCATCCTGACAGAGGCTGCCATGGGGAGCAAGTGGGCTGATCTGTGTGAAGAGTGTGACAGGTACAGGGTGTGGGGCAGAGGCCCCGGCAGGCTGGGGTCTGCACAGGAGGATTAGAGCACACAGGCCACCTGGCACCTGCGCTCTTGCCGGCCCCACTGTTTCTGGGATGCACCCCTGTTACAATCATTCTCTTCAAAGGGAAACTCACCCTGAGACTGGAAATGGAAAAACTCCACTGACACAGAACTGCTGCTGCTCTGTCACTTTGTATAGCAGTGATCTAAAACGGTACTGCTGAAGGGCCTTCCTTGCCTTATAGTGAGAAGGCAGCTATAAATCAGGACCCAGGCCAGAAAAGCAAACCATTACAACCTCTTAGCAAATCATTGTCAAGTGTTGCATGCTGTCCATTTGGTTATATTTTGGTTCTTTATAGGCTCTTAATAATTAATTTAGGTAAGAGGCTCAGGATAAAAAGCTGACTTAACTTCTTTCCAGTCCTGCATGCAGTGGAGTTTTACTGGGGCTTTGAAATGTTTCTAGCTTTGTCACACAGGGGAAAAGAGCAGACTAGATCGATAGAAAGTTATTTAATCTTTGCAACTTCTCATTGTTACTCTCAGCTACTTTTTATTGTAAAAGAAAAGCCCAACACCAGAGGATTAGAATACAAATCTGTTTTGTCCATCCCGGATCTTGTTGGAGAGTGTCGCTAGGTGGTTAGCTTCCAATAACAATGTCTTCATGGCCCACTTTTCCTCAGTAGGAATCTTGTACTCTTTCATCATATGTCTTAGTCTTGGCTTCTGTAATGGAAAGCTATGACCTGGGTAGCTCATAAGCAGCGCTGGCCCTGTTTGAATCCTCTGTTTCCAGAAATTTATCTTTCACACTTTCAGATCTAGGATGCCCAAGATCAAGGGAGAGC
Organism: Dasyprocta punctata; assembly: GCA_004363535.1. Classification (NCBI taxonomy): domain Eukaryota; kingdom Metazoa; phylum Chordata; class Mammalia; order Rodentia; family Dasyproctidae; genus Dasyprocta; species Dasyprocta punctata. Next base: position 44,437 of record RJWM01005949.1, on the reverse strand, counting down.
TGGTGCCTGGCAAGAGTTCATTTCACTGATGGTGCTGTTTTGTCATGTCTTTGCATGGCAGACAGGCCTAGCTGGCTCTCTGAGGTCACCGTTGATAAGAGCACTAACCCATTTCTGAAGCCCCCACCTTCATGATCTAATCACTTTCCCAAACACCTCCTTCCTAATGCAATCTCCTTTAGGGTTCCGATTTCAACATAAGAATTTTGGGGATATACAAACATTCAGACCGTAGCATCATATTTTCACAAAATGCTTTTCTTTCATTTCAGAGTTGTTTCAAAAGCTGTTATTTTATTTTTAAAGTAATTCTTATCTAAACTACTGAAGTTATCTAACCTACTAAATTTTTTGTAATTTTAATCAAGCCATATAACTAAGAATTCAATGTACAAAACAGGTAACTTTTATATTACAGTTACTGTGACTGTTAAACTTGGCGGTAGCAATTTGATTGGCTTGGGAACCACCTGGGGATTGGAGGAACAATTTCTTAGGTGTGTCTGGGCAGATCGTGGAGCCATGGCTTTGGGTACTAGACTGGGCTCTGACCCCTTCATCTCTGGCACCATTCGAATCCTCTGTTTCCCAGCTGCCGTGAGCTCAGCAGCTTTGCACCACCTTCCGCTGTGATGCTCCTGCCTTGGAGCCAGCTGACCACGGACTGAATCCTCTTAAAATGGGCAAAGTTAAACCTCTCTTTCTTTAAGGTGTCATTGTTGGTATGGTGCCCAGCAATAAGAAAGCTAATGTGGTTATTTTTGAAATTGTTAAAATTTATAAACACCTCTGTGTCAAATAATAGTCATGGGATCATAGGAAGAGGGGCACATAAAGTTATCCATGGCAGGTTAAAAAGAATCCGAATAATGGCCAGAATGGAATATTTTGTGGTCACTAAAATGATGGAAGTCCTGAAATATGTCAGGACATGAGGGTGGATTTTGAAGAGCACCGAATAGAAAAAGCAGACTCAGAATTGCACCCTGATTAAAACTAAGTAAAGCATCCGCATAACAGAAGTTACAGGAGCCAAAATGGTTGATGACTGACATTTTAGAAATTTTTATTTCTATAAAGACATTAAATCCATAATAAATTTATTGAAAATGAAAGAAAATGGTTCAAGAGATCTGCTCTGATCTTTGTTCAGTGAACAAGTAAAAAGGAGGTGGTTCAGTGATGCGGAGACAGCTGTGGTTTAAATGTGTCCCCTAAAGTTCATATATCGAAACTTAATCCCCAGATTCCTGTGTTGATGGTATTTGAAGGTGGGGCCCTGGGGTGGTAATTAGGGTGAGAAGAGGTCATGAGGTTGGTGCACCTACGTTGGGATTAGTGGCTCTCTAAGATGAGGAAGACAGATGTGCACCCGCACCCTCTCTGTTGCTGTGAGATGCCCTGCAGCTTCACAATGCACGGGAAGGCCTCACCAGATGCAGCTCTTGCATCTGGGACTTTCAGCCTCCAGAACTGTAGGAAATGAATCTTTTCTTTTATATAATTCAATCTGTAGTAGACTAAGACAGGGAGCATGGGCTCCAGCATCAGAGAGACAGAGTTCATGTCCCAGCCCCGGCTGTTGTCCATGTGACCTGGTCCCAAAACTTCAATGTCTTAATCTGCAAAATGAGGATAAGAGGTCAGTTCCACAGTATTGGATACTTTCTTTGTCACTAAGACACAATACCTGACACTACAAGTTAAAGAAAGGGAGGTGCGTTTTAGCTCATGTTTCAGTCCACAGTCAACTGGCTCCAAGGCAGGATGGCACACACAGGAGTATGGTGCAGGAATACTTGCTCTTGGCTTGGCAGAAAGGAAGGAGAGAGAATGGAGGGGGAGTGGAAAGGGAGATACAGCCTTATGGGGCACGCCCACAGTGGCCTGCCTCTTCTGATCAGACCCCACTTCCTAACAGCAAGCAAGATATACCACACCTATAGTCTAATCACCTTTCAAAGGTCCCACATATGAATTCCTGGGGCCTTAGGGGGACATCTAAATATAACCAGAATGTAGCACAGCTCTGTGTAGCCATACTTAAATTGCCTATCTGTTGCTAGGTTCTTTAATGATGGCTTGGAACTAACCTCATTGCTTTCCTTCCCTTAACTCCACCCTGAAACCTCGGAGGAGACCATTAAGTGAGAAAGAAGGAAAAGGTCTGCTCATTATTGGGATGTAAACAATACATTATAATCTAATGACCTTGCCTTTAATGCAGGTGCCATGCCCTGAAATAGAACCTAGTAATGCCTGGTAGGAAAAGGGAAGAGGAGTCAGAGTGTGGCATCTACTTCCAAAATGAATGCTTCTACCTCTGACATACCAGTTTCCATTCCATGGTGCCAGTGCAATGAATAAACATTTGTGTAACTAATGCCATCATAGCATCTTTTATTTACCTTCCTCTCCGTGTTAAAATAAAGATTCACCATCGCCAAAACAAGCTTATGTTTTGGCAATCCAGGCTCCTTGGTCTTTTATTTGTGAGAAGCAATGAGAAGAAACAAATAGGAGTGGAGTTGCTTTTAAATAAGAAAAGAAAAAATAAAACAAATGACAGATTGACAAAGTATGTGAAATCTGACCATAGATGTCGTTCTGGGTGTTTGTAGGTTTTTAATTCACTTGAAGTAGGTGTGTTCTGTATTTTCCTTCAAGTTTGATAACCACTGGCTTTGATATCCTCCTGCATGTTGTCACTACTAATTTTCTTCCCTCTAGCTTCCTCTCAGTTTCATGATAGCTGCATATAAATCCAAGATGGTGTTAGGCTAATACCCAGCACATACCTCTTTTATTAATTAGATGTTTGGTTTTTTGGGGTTTTTTTTTTTTTTTTTTTTTGCCTTTATCATTGTGTTTACTCTCTAAGTGAGGCAGGTTTCAATACGAGCAGTAAGTCTCCTGAATACTCTCTACCAAGGTCAGGATACAGTTCAGTGCCCCTTTCATCTTTTGGTATCTGACAGACTGCTTTCACAAATCCCAGTGTCTCCTGGCTGCTACTCCAGCCTCCCACCACACAGCAAGTCCCCAAAGACAAGACCACACCTTGCATCTCTCGTCGTCTGTGCTTACCCAGGGCCTGACAGAGAGTGGAATGTGGAGGACAAAGATCAGAATGTGCAGCATTATTTATAAATGTTTTCTTTCAAACCCTGGTAGATCTTAAGTGTAGGAAGGGAAACCTGGTAATTCTGGGTTTAGGTTCCTATCCTACTGTTTACACCTGATGTAATCCTTGCTAAATCATTTTGCATCATTGCCTTAATGTTCTCCTCTGAGATTGTAGGGTTTAGGTCGGGAAAGGAAGGAAAGCAATGTTGTTAGTTCTGAGCCATCATTAAAGGACATAGCAACATGCAGACAATTTAAAGATGTCCACAGTGAGGTGGGCCTTCTCTAACAGAGAGCAAGAAAATTCTCATGATCACAGAGCAACCTGGTAAATCAGCACTGAAACTTCCTTCAGCTGAACTGAAGAAGCCATCATAGACTCCTTTCATATTCCAGAGAATGTTTGTTTGAAGGGTTTGCCACCAAGTTAATGGCCAAAAAGAAGAAAGAGCCAGCTGTAGGAAACAGTCAGAATAGAAGGACGTTAAGCAAAGAAAGCCAGAGAGCAGGCAGAAACTTAAGAAGGTATTGCTAAAGTGGTTTGTGATATTGCTGTGGATTTAGCAAGTATAACATGGTCTGTTTCCCTTTGGTGAACAACTATTACTGGGAGAACAGGGAAAGTACTGAGAGGTAAAAAGAGTAGGCCAAAACAGCAGGCATCCATGAAAGGTCAAGTGAAGTCCCAAGGATTTCAGAACATACCTCTAGGCCCGGAGAGGATGGCAAGGCTTTGCACCTGTGAGGATGAGGCACAGTGCTTGCTCTCCTCCAGTAACATGGTGTCAGGCAGGCGAGGCAGAGTGGCAGGTTTCTTCAAGGCAGCATAGGCAGGGTTCCCTGACCTTGGCTCCCACTCTTGAGGGCCAGGTTTGCTTGTGCTGATGGCACCGCCTACCTGGGGGGCCAGCATGGCACTCCATGGTGAACACTCCCTCGCCATAGCCTGTCAGGGATGGCAGGTGGAGTAATGTAGGAGATAGACTATAACAAATAATGTAGGAGATAGATGGGATTTCCTAGTGCCCACTGTGAGTTCTGAACCCATCTACTCATCGTGGAGCCCACTCGCTGCTTTATTTGTGCTAATCCTGGGTCAGAGGGAAGTAGAGAGGCAGGAGTCAGGCTCCAGGGAAGCAGGTGGGAGATCCTGAGCCCCCCACCTCCACCCCCCAGCACATGAGGGTCAGTCTGCTCCCCTGGCAAGGGTAGGAGAAGCCAGGGAAGGGTTCACCCACCAGCACCTCTAAAGGGAGGAAAGTTCTTACTTTAGTGACCTTGATAGAACTGAAGAGGTAAAAGTATAATAGCTCAGTAATACTACGTCTTTCTACCATTATTGGCATAAAGCACTTATTCACAGAGACACAGTAGGATCTTCACTGCCACATGAAAAGGAACATGGTAGAAATGACTTTTGACTTATTATAACATGACATCAGATATAGAGACCAATATGAATGAATGGTCTTTTTAATAAACTAGATTACCCAGTCCACCAGTTTTATTACCTATCTACGATTTAAAATATGCATCAAAATAAAGGGAATTAATATTTTCTGTATAAAATGTGAAGTGTTAAGTACCCTGTATTTGGTTCAGAAATACATCATCTGGTGTTTCAGTTCAGTTTCTGTTACTGTATCATTTCAACCTCAGTGAGCCTCAATTTTCTCATCTGTAAAATGGGAAGAATGAATACTACCTATATCATGGAATTGTGGTGAAGATTGAGTTGTTATCTGCAGAGGAGTCAGAACATGGTGTGACACAGTATGCACTAAGTAAATACTATCATCACTGTCACCTAGAGAGGCAGGCCTCCAAGACACATGCACCATGTTGAAAATGCTGGGATGGGATTTGTCAAGGAGTAATTCTAGCTGCTTAAAAAGAAGCTAACAATAGGAAGTTGCTCAAATGTAACAAAGCATCATTTATCATTCAGATGAAGTCTAAATTGTGTGTTCTTAATGAGAAGGGAACTGTATTCCCACAGTGACAAGGACTGGGCTTCTTCCATATCTGGATTCTACTCTGAGGTCCTCAGCGTGGTGTGGTTCGAGGGCATTCAACCAGCAGACAGAAGAGGAGAAGTAGCTTCCTGGCCCCTTACACAGGGCTGCTCATCACTGCTGCACACACTTGTTATCTGGCCCACATAGAAAGGAAGCTGGGAAATCAGTCTGTGGCTGGGTGACTGTGGCCCTCAGCACTGCACCGTGAAAGGGTGGGGACGCACATGAGTGGCCACCATGTCTGCCGTGGATGTGAAGGAGGTTTCCGTTGCTATCCCAGCAGTGTCCCCTGAAATGTTAATTCAGTAATCTAGAAGTGATTTCTTGGCTGGCTGTCTCTTCAGTTGATGAAAAAAATAGAAATTTAATTAACAAGAAAATCTTCAGGAGGATGACTTCCATCCATGCAGTCTCCTTGTGGAGCTGTTGTAGAAGTCTTGTGAGTTGGCTCTTGGTTGACTTTATAATATGACTTAGGTCTCAACCATAGTGATTTTGATTGTTGTGACCAGGGTTATTCAGAGTGGGTATGCATGGCTTATTCAGATAGGAACATTAACTGCTTGATTCCAGTGACTTCACATGGTTTTATTTAAGGCCTTTTGGATGAAAAACCCCAAAGAATCAGACTGTTATGAGTTTACTTTGATCAGTGTAGAGCGAGATTGCCAAGTAACTTCTTTTTCAGTCATATTTTGGGCTTGAATTATTTGCCTAATTACTTAGCACTCAATTTTGCCCATGTTGACTCAGCTAAAACAGCAAGTACACAACCAAAACTACAGAGGTCGAAAGAAATCAGCTCTTCAGAGCCAGTTATAATAATCTGTACAGTGTTTTATAGATTATACATCACTTTTATGCATTTTTGGGGGCTGATTTCACATTCTGCGAAGTGGGATACAGAATAAAATTTTGGGGGAAAAATCCAGCAGATATTAAAGTCCATTTAATAAGAAATTCACATATCAAATAAAGAGTTATGTTTTTATTGATTCAACAGTTGCATTATACCTTAATTCTATAGTTAGTTATGGCATTTCAGGTCCATTTAAGGAGAACTAGTAGCTCACTGCAGATACCCATTTACTATGGCATGGCTACTTGCCTGAGATTTGCAAATCTGGTATTTTATTTAGCAAATAACGTATATATATATATGTATCTCAATTTTTCAGTCATGGAGAAATAATGAAATAACTCCTTTATTCACCCCAAAGAAAGAAAAAAATATATGAATGAGATACTCGGATAATCTAAAATCATTGTGGTTACTGTATTCCACCATCCTATTATAATATTGCCAAAAATGAGTAACTACAGAATGGGCTAAATACTGATTTGTTGTCTCTTTTTCCACCTTCTCTTGGGTAAGATTCAGCGGCAGGGTAGAAAAAAAATAGCACAAAGTGAAGAGTAAGATAGAGCAACCTTTGTATAACTGAGAAATGGCAGGAGACTTACTCCTTCTAACTTTACATTTTTGTCCTCACTAAACTGAGATATGGAGATGTGATTTGGCGACTAAGATAGGGACACCAGCTTCAGAAGACTCTTTACTTGATGGGAAAACTACATTTGATGCTCAGTTATGGAATATTTAGCTTTTGGGTGATAAAACTTAATCCAAAATGAGAATATTTATCCTCTGTAAATGAACATTGTTATTAATTTCAAGTAAATTCTCTTTTTTGTACTGATTTATTTATCAGAAATTCTCTTTTGGCAGAAATAGATACATAATGAACCTGTAATATTTCCTCTTTTATTCTTCAAGCTGCAATACTAAATTACATGATATTATGTTATATTTTTTCTTTGACTTAATCAGATGGTATTTTCACAAGGAGAAGAAGTAAATAATAAGAAAGAATCCTCTAATATAATAGTTTATAGCTAATGAGACAGAGTATTCTTTGAAATATATCTCATGGATTTGGACTTATCTGTTTTTATGGCTCTCACATGAGAAACTTTCAAATAAAATGTTCCCAAGGAACAAGAAAATGATAATTAAGTAAATAACTAATTTATGAACTACTTTGAGGTAAGGAATTAGATCTTTAGCTAGCAAATTTGCCATTATGTTAATTTATAGCAAACCATTTGAAATTAATCTCCTGTTTTACAGTTACATGGTTTTTTAAGGGCAGAATGCAGGATGAGATGGGCAAGTCTTCAACCTCATCCAGGAGAGTGTAATGAACAGCACATGAAAGGGCTCCGTTTTCAGGCTGGGGAGGTCACCTGTTACATTCAGAGGAGTCCCAGAGACATGGCCACAGAGTTTTATAAGCGATACATCATTAATGTTTTCTCAGTCTCAAATTTCCCATCTCTAAAATGTCAGAGTCCTTTATTAACTAGGACGGGTATTGTTACTGAGCTGCCCAAGTTGTTTGAGAACCTGAGATCCAGAATAATGAAGGTCCTCACTCATGTTGAGGGAAGAGTGTTTTGTACAGCTTAGGCCTCCTGAGAGTGTGCAGGGAGCACCCTAAAATACACACAGCCATAGTTGTATGATTTAGCAGTGTATCAGCTAACGAACCAGGCAGTGACAAAAATACCCTCTTTCTGTGTTTCTCTCTCTGTCTATCTCTGTCTCTGTCTCTGTGACTCTATCTCTGTCTTTCTCTTTCTTTTGCATGCGCACACGCACTTAAAATTTTATTTTTTTGTTTTAATCTCGGGGAAAGAGAGGGAAGAATTCAGTTGTCATGGAACAATCTGAAAAGAAGTAAACTCTTATTTTCATCTTTTGCTGTTTCTGTAGCAGATTATGGACTAAGGTGCTGAGCACACTAAAAGTGGCCAAATGTATTTGTGTTTGTCCATAGGTTGAACACTGGAACTGGCGTGTAATCAGTACATTTGTACTAAGGAGTCAAAAAAGTATAGGTGAGAAAAAAAAAAAAGACCATTCAGTTTTAGAATCATTTCAGGATCTTTCCAAAAGATATTTAAAAAGGTTAATTCATATAGTCAAGTCTCCTTAAAGTTAATGGCATGATATAAAAACAGATTTTTCTGATGTTCTGTAGACAAAACATTGTTGATTGATGCAAATTTTTATTTTTCAGTTCACTTACATGTGCTCTCAGCCACTAGGTAGAAAAACTAATTTTGGTTGCTATTGGCTTCAAATGTTCAATTTGTTCAGTTTTTATGAATATTTGTAGTGCACATATTCTCTGAAGTAATTACAAAAGGTGATAGCAAAATTGAACAGTGTAATGGAGTCTAAAATAAAATGATTCTTTGATAGCTTAAATGTAGACATTGCTTCTTACTATGTATCTAATTGTTTCATTTTAGAAAGCACAGTGCAGAATGACATGAATCCATACATGAGTAGTTCTTCGGCAAATGTCTTGTCATACCCACAGAGAAGCATAATTGGAACTGCATATAAACCTTGTATTTACTGATGAGGATAATTGAACATAAAGCGCTTCAGTGAAAGCTTCAACATATGGGAGAAGTTACTCTATCCCACAGTTTATTTAAAGTTTATGGTGGGCATATTTGCAATTAAAAAATATCTTTATGACCTCTAGCAGCTGTTTGTATTTTCTGAGAGGTATTTTATGGCTGAAGACACAGTATCCTGTTGTTTCTGCACCTCACACACTGTCACGTGTATGCTGGATGTGGGGGTTTAATAAATACTAGTTGATGATAAGCCTTAATTTAGACATGGCATTTTATGAATGCTTGTGACTCACACACCTCACAGATGCACTCGGGTTTTGATTTTGTAAAAGTTAAGGAGCCAACTTAGCACCTTATAAAGCAGTCTTGCACAGTTTGGACTGGTGGGTTTAGCAGCTTCTCTCACTTCCTCTTAGCTGCACCACTGGTGGGAAACCTGTTGGTGACCCCAGTTGTGACCTGAGGTTTTCACTGATTCCACAGCTCCCTGCTCAAAGCCAAATACTTTGCAAACATGGAGCCAAAATATCAGTGTGGGAATGAGAATGTAAATGGGTCATCACAAATACATCACAGGTGTTAGATCATTCAAAATACAGATTGTATTGATGGTGGATTACTTTGATAAAAGAAGGAAGGCTCAGTTCTTGCACAATTTTCAAAGAAAATACTCAAGGCTGGCAAACCCTTCAGGGAAAGAAGCATAAGAGGTTAATAAAATTTATTTTATTTTAATTGTTAAATACCTGTAGTTGATCTGATCAATACTAATTTCAATGAGTTTCTGCTTTATGAAGCTAAACAATGTAAAGATATGTGCTTATTACACAACAAACATAAATCTTAATTATAACATAAGGTTCTTAATCATAAGTGATCAATTGTGGGAGAGAACTATATAAACGAGTAGTTTGTGAATGTCAAACTGACCTTACTGACCTTACTGAAAACCAGATGCATTTCCAAAGCCCAAACATCTAAACAAAATGAAACCATGCATTAATCTTTAAAACCCCAAATTCTACATTGTTTTTGACTTTTGGTTTGCCTGTTTTATTGTGTTCCCATATATAATATTGTCTACCCAGGACACAGAATTTTTTCTTAAGGGGCAGGCTTTCCCATGGCTTTGTTTATTCCATATTCTCTGTCTGTAGGGAGTGGGGCTTGTTAGCTCCTCCTCTTTGTCATTCTGTTCCTCCATGGAAACACCAACTCCTCCAGGAAGCTCTTCCCTCCCCTGTCTTCCCACGGCACTTTCTCCTCCCTGTGTCTTTGGTTCATTGCCTTCCCTCACAGCTGTCGACAGTGATTTCCACACTGCTGGAGGACAGCAGGCTGTCCCACCTTGGAGTCCCAGGATGTGCTGGGTCATGCAGGGTCCTTCTCAGACCCCTTCCCAATGTCAGCACTGGGTATCCTAGAGGCCTTTCCCCAGGAAACGGCTGAAGAGGCGTCCAGGTGTTGTCAGAGACTGCATAGACTTTCGGACAAAGAGAAGTAATCTTTTGTTACCTTAATTCTGCGTGTTTAATTTTAATGCAAAACAAAAATCTGTGTGGCAGATCTTACAAGACTGCATTTCAGTGTTACAGCATCTGAATTTCTTTCGCCATGGGACCAGTTCTTCGAGGAGAAAGCCTTGCTCTTTAGGGTTCCCAGCACAGGTCTCATCAGTTATTCTGGAACTCTAGAAGCAAAACAACTGATTGCTGGGGAAAGTGTCAATGAAAAATGTATTTCATTTCTAATGGAGCTTGGTAGTGAATTTTTTCATATTCATGATCCTTTTATACAGTAAGTACATTAAGCCTTGCAAATGCTTGTTGTGCATTCATGCTGACTTTATCCAAGTGCTAAATCAAAAAACATCTTCTTAAAGTGCATATTATAATAATGTTTAAAAAAAAAACCTTAACAGAGATTGCAGTGCAGAGTGATATTACTTCATATGCTTCTAAAAGACTTTCCATCTATTATCATTTTCATTTAACATTTGTAGAGAGCAATTTTCTTCTTCTTCTTTTTTTTTTTTTTTTTTTTTGTAGCAGGGATTGAACTCATAACCTCGCGCCTGCCAGGCAGGTGCTTAAAGCCACTGAGCTAAATCCCCGGCCCAATTTTTTTTTTTTTTTTTTTGAGAAAGGGTCTCACTATGCAGTTCAGGCTGGTCTTGAACTCACAACGATCCTCCTGCCTCAGTCTCCCGAGTGCTGGGATTAAAGGTGTCCGCCACCACGACTGGCACTTTTCTTCTTTTTGGTAATGAATGCTTTAAAAAAAATCAAATAGTGTAACCCTGGTTATTGTTTTAGAACCCAACAATCAGATTTCAAGTTCTTAAGCCAGTTAGGATGATTGAACTTACTTTGGTTGGTTCAGATGTTCCTAATTTGAATACTGAAAGTCTATTTCCTAGACAGTGTTTTAGTCCTGTACAGACTGAAATAACTGATCATCCTAGAAATGGAACAACTTACTCAAGTCACTTACTTTCCCTGATTAATAATAATGCCCGCATAGGGTTGTTATGGAGCTTAAATGAGTTATTGTATATATTGTGGTTAGCAGGTTGTTTACCTCATAATAAAGCTAGAGCAATCCAGCTGTTGTCATCCTTACTATCAGCTAGTAGAACTGTTTGTTTGCTGTTTTGACAGTGAGACACATGGAAGTAAATGAAAGGAAAGGAGCAGAGCCAGATAAGCATGCAAGGTGCTTGCTCAGGACGCTTGCTCATACTGTCACCCCCTGGTTAAGGTTCCTGTCCTTCCATTGCTGGTTCATTCACAGCATAGGAAGTGGGGGAGAAATGAGGGTGCAGAGGGTGTCCTGCTGTGTAAACACAATCAGAACTCTGGGAGGTATAGACCACATCTCAGTTACCTGTGGGAATCTGACTCAAGGGAGGGCATGACTGAGGGTCTCAGTCCTGATCCTCAACTGTTTCCACATCGTGGGAAGAGTTGTCTTGAAATACACAGTGGCTGTCAGGGTCTGTCCTTGTGTTGGCAAAGGAAATTAGGTCAAGATAAAGTCTTTCATAGGGAAAATTCTTTTCAGCATTTGGTGTGTTGTACTTTGTAAACTTCCCCATTCAATACAATGTATTGAACTCACTAACTGCTAAATACTGTGTTAGAGATACAGAAAAAGAGTGTTCTTGCCCTTAAGTATCTTCTGGAATAGTTTCAAGGTAGACAACTAGGTATTCAAAGTCATCTGATGCTGGCTGGTTAACTGGTATGCATGACTTTTCAAATAAAGGCAGAAACCATGTAGAAGTTAATTTTGGTAATGGCCCTGCCTGTGGAGGACTACTGGGACAGTTCTCCCTGAAAGATGACCCTTTGTCTCCATTCTGGCTAAACGTTGCCCTAATGCCACGTATTGGTATGTGCAGAGCTGCCTAGGAAAATACCCCCTCAGCTGGCTTTAAGCAATGCAGATGGGTCTAGCTGAGGTGCTGATATGTAGCCTTTAGAGCAATGTGACAGGTCAGTGATGCCCTGCCTGTAGCTCCCAGATACTAAGCTAGGACAAGAGAGGCCACACTGTCGGCCTGGATTAACCCTTGAATAAAATGCCCTGATGTCCCACAGCAGGAAGGCCAGAGTCAAAACTGAGGTAATCAACCAAAAACAAGATACTTCCTCAAACTGTGTTATGCAGATTCCTCCAAACTTACAGGCTACCGGTTACTGGAATCCAGGACTCTTTCAGCATAGCTCTCTCTGCATATTGCAGAGGTGCCATTATGTCTGCTACCTAGCCCAGCTCACAGTACACGCGTACTTCCCGCCACTGTCACAGTCACTCAACCCTGAGCCACTCCCATCTTCACAGATTAATCCAGTCTGAGTTGGGCCCTGGGTCATGGCCTTTGTTCTGGTTAGCCATTGTTCTGACTAGACTTAGTACCGGCTTGGCTCCCTGCAGCTACAGATGTGTCTTTGTCTCTATCCTTACTGTGAATTGCACTGGAAATGGTAGATTGGGATTTACTTATTAGAATTCCAATAACTTTTTCTTGAAATTACAAATACATATTCCTCCTGACCACAACAAGGTCCAGACAGTCCTATATACTGTCCTTGTGTTTTTATACAGATGAGCAATACTTGTGCTCCAGCCCACATCAAAGATAAGAAGAACACAGCAATTGAAACATAAAGAGGGAGAGAACTAGAAGGTGACACTGCAGGGAGATGAAAAGTTTCACATTGTTGGTTATTTTCAGGTTGTTTGTTTTATCAGCACTATATGATGTTTACAATCCTCGTGGAAACTTGGTACACCTACATAACTTATCTTCCTTTCTTTTGTCCTGCTAATCACTCCTTCCTTCCTCTGTCCATCTCTTGATCCTCCTTTTTTGTACATATTTTCAGTACATTTGCATTCCTTTTGTGGAATTGTACATGTACACAATTCATCCTAATTCCTGTTTTGCATCCCCTTCCTTCTCCATCAGCTACTCATGATCCCATTCCCCTATGAGAACTCTCTCTCTCCCTACTTCCCATTACCTATCTTTTATTTTAGTTTTGTTTTTGGTTTTTTTTTTTTTGGGTACCGGGGATCAAACTCATGACCTCACACTTGCCAGGCAGGCGCTTATGCTGCTGAGCTATATCCGCGGCCCTCTATCTTTTATTTTGTTCTTTACTTATACTTTGGGTTTCTCATATAAGAGAAACCATGTGATAGTTAAGCTTGTGTGTCTGATTGATTTCACTTAACATAGTCTCAAGGTGTATCCATTTTTCTACAGATGACTCAAGTTTATCCTTCTTTGTAGCAAAGTAGTATTCCATTGTGCTAAATACTACATTTTATGTATTCATTCATCTGTTGATGGACACCTAGGCTGCTTCCAGGATTTAGCATTATGAGTTGTGCTGCTATATAAACATGGGTATGCATATATCACTGTGATATCATGTCTGTAACTCTTTCAAGAAGACACCTACAAGGAGAATACCTAAATCAAATGGAATTGCTCGTTTCAGTTTTTGAAGAGTCTCCATACTGATTTCCACAGTGGTTGTACTAATTTACATCCCCACAAACCATGTAGAAGAGAAGCTTGAGTATCCTATGTGAAGTAATCCATGCCTCCCAGCTGGTAACCTTTTATTTCTTTCTCTTATCAACTTGGCCATTTCCTTCAGAGCACTTCTTCTAACTGTCAGTTATTTTGTCTTCTGTATTGGCTAAAGTATTGGCCAGGCTGCTGTAACAAAGAGACACAAACACAGAGCAGCTCTAGCACATCAGCACTTTATTTATCAGCCCAGAGTAGGTCAGTGGTCAGGTTACTGTGTCCCATTATGTCATCCAGGACTCCAGATTCCTTCTGCCTTGTTATTTATTCCCTCCTTGCATGTTGCCTCCATCTGTGTTGTTAAAGGTTGTTCAATGAGACTGTGTTCACAATACAGCTTCCTGGAAAGATAAAGAAGGAGAGGAGGGTAACTGATTTTTCTGTGGCTGTGCTGTGATCCACTCCTGTTTGTGTCTCAGTCAGTGTCCACAGCGAGGGGAGGTAAGGAAGTCTGCTCTGAAGCTGGGTGGTCACATGCTCTAATCCCTTGACAAGGTAAGGCAGGAGGCTATGGGAAGGATGACAGGGTAGACACGGAGGGCCACTCAGCAGCCTCTGTCATGCCTGCAAGTTTGTTTTCTTGTTTGTTTCATGTTATTTCTGTCCTCCATGGGTCCATGGGAATGAGACTGCCCATCTCGTTCGCTGCTGTATCACTAGAAACTGGGATAAGTCCCTAACCAGCTGTGCCTACTGATGTGTTGGATGAATGAAGTTAAGTAATGCAACGCTGAAAAGTAGGAAGCTTGTCGCATGATAAGGTTAGGCTCATCTTCATGTTTCCCATGGTCTTCAATACTGACTTTAGAATTTCTACTTATTTATTGGTGGCATGACTGAGACTCCAGCGACTTAAAGCAAATACTTAACAAGTACAACTTCCTCTCATTTCTTCTTGTCAGCAAGAAAAGATTCACATATAGAACCTAAAAATGTTTTAGGAAATACAACTGAGGTGAGGATGTAACTCAGTGGTAAGGCACTTGCCTACTGTGTTCAAAGCCCTGCGATCAATCCCCAGTGCTGCAGTGGATAAATCAATCAAATAAACGAAGACAAGATATTAAAATTAAAAAAAAGAAATAAAATTGACACTATTACCTTGCCATTCAAAGAAGTCTTAAACATTTTGAATTAAACAATAACTTAAACCAAGTCTTTAAAAAATCAGATTCCTCTGTAACCATCTAGCAAAACATGACAAGCAGCTAATAGGGAACTGCACAGCTGTTTTAGTTATTTCTTCTCAAAATACAAGAATATCTACCAACTTCCAGGTAAAAAGAAAATAACATCTTAAATAATGTATGTGAGTTGGAGGTGAAAATAATAAAAGCGAAGGTAAAACAAAAATATATGTCAATGCTGACCTGTTTTCACATAGTTAGGAAAAGAAAAATTAATTCTGCTTTCTTTCCAGTTGCTCTTTTTAGGGCCATTTATTTTGAAGACCACTGTGCATTGAGGAATTAGGTTAAATTCCAACTAATTGTTGAACAAATTAAAAACACACTTAAGTGAGCTGACTTTTGCCTGTGGCCCAGTCTTTGATTCAGTCCTTGACTGGGACAAAGCACATTCTGTAGAAGTCATGATTAGAGGACTGCAAACATCAGATGTAGGAGATCATGCCCTGTGGATTATTTTTAGGAACTTATAAAACCATGAGAATTTAATGCTCATATTGAATTATTGACGCAGTAATCAGGTGCTGCTTCCTTTCCAGGACACGTTGGGTTTTGGCTTCTCCTTGTATTGAATGAACTCTTACAGAACAAAGAAATACAATATCATTGTTATTTTTATGTCAGCCACGTACCGGCTGATGCAGAGTGGGAAGAGCTGAGGCTGGCAGCCAGATGAAAATAGGAAGCAAATACAGTAATCCTACTGAAAGGCAAGAAGGGTTAGCTGGGGAGGTAGCCTTGGGATGGGAAGGATGGGAGAGAGGCATATGAAAGGAATTACCAGTGATTGAAACTGTAGGACTTTGTGGAAATGGCAGAAGTGGAGCCAGTAAAAAGACAGAGGCAAGGGGGATAAATAGGCAAAGCACAGAGGGCGGGTTTTGAGGACAGTAAAAATCCTCTGAATGATACTCTAATGGTGGATACCTATCATTATATGTCTGTCCACATCCATGGGGCATACAGTGCTAAGAGTGAACGCTAATGTAACCATGGACTTTGGGTAACAATGACGTGTCAATGTAGTTCATCAGTTGTAATGACTGCACCACACTGGCTATTGATAATGGGGGTGACTGTGAATGAATCTTGGTCAGCTCAGGCTGCTATCACAAAAGACCATAAATTGTACAGTTTATAAACTACAAACATTTCATTCTTATAGTTGTGGAGGTTGGGAAGCCCAAATTCAAAGTGGTGAGAGCCCACCACTTTGTGGTTCCAAGATGGCACCTTCTCTCCGTGTTCTCACATGGTAGAAGAGTCGAATGAGTTCCCTTGGACCTGTTTTATGTAGATGCTAATCCCAATCATGGGGTTCTTCCTGTATGACTTAAATACCTCCTGAAGGTACCCCCTTCAAATACTATAACCTTGGGGGCCAGAATTTCAACATATGAGGTGGGGGAAACACCAACATTCAGAGTTTAACAGCATGGATCAGGCAAGGGGTATATGGGAAGTCTCTGTACCTTTCCATGTTGTGAATCTAAACATGCCTTGAAATATGTCATTTAACAAATGTTGTGTTGAAGAAGAAAACAAAAAGGGCTATTAGTGAGGACACAAATTTATAATTTTGTTACTGCTCATATTGTGCATAGCATTGAGGAAATGTGGCCAAGAACCATTATTTTTCTCTTTTGAAATCAAAGATCAAATCTCTATCAATGAGTGATAACTAATAAGATGTCTTGGTGTAGCCCTTGTTTTATGCCACAGGTAATTCTTCGCTTGGTGGAGGTTAACTCAGAACTTTGTCGATACTGAAACCAGTAAGAGCAGAATGCATGTAAACTAGACAGGCAAATTAGAAGGTATTCATAGTGGTTGCATAACTGAATTTACAGAAACTGCTGAATTGCACATTTTAGATGAGTGAGTTGATGCTGTGTGATTTATAGATCATCACTAATTCTGCTATTTAAAAAGCAATGGAAAGTCTATGTAGGGCTTTCAGGAACTATTCTTAAGATTTAAATAAGTCATAAATAACTATCTACCTCTATCCTCCTCCAAAAGAAAAAAAAGAGATCACCCCAAGAAGGCCACAGAATCACATTTCCATCTTTAGACAGCAGGCAAAAAGCAACAAAAAATAAAAATAACCAGCAAAAACCCTGAAATCAAAGACTCCTCAAGCCCATGAGGACCCCAGCCTCCTTTCTGGTCAGGGCTCTGTGGTGCTGTACTTTCCAGGCCCTTTGGGAGCTCTCAGGAAGGACCTGGACGGGGTCCACCTACTGGGCCATGTTTTACCTCTTGCGGAATCCTTTACTAAAGGGAAAACTCCTCAGGCAGCGCAAACCTCGGTTGTCCACCAAGGGAGAAATAAAACTTGTGTAATTATTTTTTATTCAACATGGATTTTGCTATCCCCAAACCTAAATCTATTATTCTGGCAGAGGAGTTTCAAATAAGTCAGTGAGTTGGGGAATGGAAGAGTAGCCATTCATATTCATAAACTCCAAGCATGCACTGGGCATGGTGGTGCATGCCTGTAATCCCAGCTCTCAGGAGGCCGAGGCCGGAGGATTGTTTTAAGTTAGAGACCAGCATGTACTACAAAGTGAGCTCAAGGCCAGCCTCAACTGCATAGCAAGACCCTGTCTCAAAAAGACCTAAATAAATAAATAAACAAACAAACAACCCCCAAGCATGTTGTTTGGTTTGGCTTGGAGTCTTTTGCTAGAGAATGCAGCCGTTTTTAAAATTTGTACTCCATTCATCACATAGAAAAAAACTGGTGAAGAATGAGTGCTCCTGAGTTCTTCAGCAGCCATTTATCATGTTAAACCACAGGGTGTTCAGCTCCAGAAGGAGAGCGCTTCTCGGTGACACAGGCCCCTGCGCCTGTCTGGCACATCCATCCCTCACTGAGGGCTCCGCTGTCCATTGTGGCACGGCCTGCATTCGCCCAGCCTGTGACTGCAGTGCTCAGGAAGGGGTAGTGGGGCCCTCAGGGAAAGTGCCTCCGCCTGCCTTCTGTGCAGGCTGTGCCATCTGTTACTTGGTCAGCTTAGGGGCAAAGAAGTCTCAGAAGGTGACTACAGACTCACTTCTGGTCATTGATTATTGCTCTTTAGGTCTTGAGTTTTAATATGTACCTCTTGACCCACTGTTATTACAGCTTTACTTTATTCTGCTTTCAAAAATACTTCTTAGTTTGACAGGAATAGCATTCCCTATATTACTAGTATTAGCTCTATGCAAACAAGAGTTTTTTGATTGTTCATTTTTTGTTTTAGTTTTGCAGTTTCAGTGAGTAGGAGAAGCCAAATGTTTTTCTATTAGAGCACTTCTATATCTGTGCTCAGAAAACTCTTTGTATGATCAGTCTTTCTTTTCAGGTATTCTCTCTGTTTCCATTTCAGAGTGGTGAGAGGAACCTTACTGAGTTTTAGAGGTATCATCATAAACCCTGATGTGTGAGACTGGCCCCTATCAACAAAGCAGAAAGTTCATCTGTGGGCACACACGGCTCATTTCTTTTCTGTTGATTGTTGTATTAGTCATTTTTCATGGGAACAAATACCTGGTACCCACAGCATAAAGGAGGACATGTTTATTTTTTGGCTCACAGTATTAGAGGTTTCAGTCCATGGTTATCTAGTCCAAGGCTGAAACATAATGGTAGAAGGGAACAATGTGAAAGTTGCTCAACTCATGGTATCCCAGGAGTGGAGAGGACAGGGCAGAGTCCTAGAACAAGAGGCCAAGGACCAGACACAGAGCCCCAAGGTCAAGATCCATGATGCACTTCTGCCCCACCTCCTAATAATCCATTTAGCTGCAAATTCATCAATGGGCCAACCAACCTATTGATGAGTTTAGTACCCTCACAATCCAGTCATCTCTCCAGGAGAGTCCCTGACTCGAATCAAGTTGACATTCAAGATTAGCAGGCACAGTTGTCTTGATAAATTTCAACTTTCGATGCTCCATGCAGTCATATTTGCATTCATGACAGAATCTAGGCCATTTGTGTCACTGGAAAGTATTTCATGAACAACCACTGGTCATACAGCCATGCAGGCAGCCTCTGCCTGGCACTAGACAGCAACACAGCTATATTAAACCTCTTTCTGGGCCAAACTACACTGATAACATGTCGTTAGAGTAAAAAAATGAAGGAAGGGCCAAGTGAGAGTATGCTGCAAATGACTGATGCAAGATAAAGACAGTAATAAAATCAGCAGCTCTCTGATCAAGTGTGTGCTGTGTGTCACACAGAGATCTAAGTGTTCTGTCTCAGTCCTCATGTTCACCCTTAATGTGAGGAGTATTATTCCCCCCTTTTCAAGGTGAGATATATTGAGACTCTAAAAAGTTAACACACCCAGAATCTCACAACTGATATTGGCAGAGCTGGAATAACAAGCTGCCTAAGATGTAGGCCAGCAGTTTGAATTGATTTCATTCAGTGAGGACTAGTCAGCATAAGAAGTAAAATTTTAAGATCGAAGCTTTCCTTGGGAAAGGTTAAATCATCTTCAGCAAGTCATCTCTGTCATCCCAGTCCTCAGCACTTCCAGAGAATTAAAAATGGAATAGAGCCGAGTAACATAAAATAAAATCAAACTCCTGCCTTTTATGAGATTACTGAATATGCCCATGAGCCGGATGTCTGATCTATGCATATGAAAGCCTGGGTTTATTAGCACATGTGACGACAGTAGCTTCACTTTACTTTTATCTTTCTTTGACTAGAAATAGTCACCTATGGATCCTTCAATTTTTATTCTAAATACTTCCCTGAAAATTAAAATTTTGAAAGTCAGTACCACTTTACACACATGCAGGTAAGTGAGTGCCTTCCACGTTTGACCAAGAGGGCATCGATGTGTCCACATATTAATTGTCGGTGTACGTGGACTCCTGCATGACCCAGGAGGCACCAGAGAGACGTGGAAGTCAGGTGTTCAAAAGGAGCATTTTGGATGTATGTATGTATTTTTAGTCTAGATATAAGTAAAGCACGTTTACCTAGTGGATTTATATTTAACAATATTACAATATTGCTTCTTACTGAGGCAGCTGACTTGTGCCCTCTGCCTCAGCCCCCACATCTGTCAGCGCTGCAGGAAATGCTGACAAGAATTAATTGGGTTCCCTGAACCTGAAAGCTGAGCTCTAATTCTCAGTTCCAGCAGTCCCCACTGGACACTGCTCTCATGTAATTTGCCATCCAAAAGGACTTTCTGTTTACAGGAGTCCTATCTTATAGGCACCAAATAACACTCACGCATTTTCAAATTCAGTAAATTAGAATCTCGATCATCTTTCAAGATATTCAGCTCAGTCTAAGAAAATAAAATATCATTACAGTCAACACATTTGGACTATGTATTGTTTTTATGATGATTCTGATACGGTTCTATCTAAAATGTGTTAAAACACAAAAGGATAAAAAATGCAATTTAAATAGTTTTGGCCATCATCTTGAAAGACATTTCAAATCTCAAATGTTAACATCCCGAAAGATTAAACTCCACAAAAATAAAACCCCAAAAATATGATTCTGAAAAATTTAATAAAACTTCCTTGAGACATTTACTTACATTTTTAGAATGTACTAATGGTCCTGGCTCTACCACTTTTGCCTGTGAGATCTTAGGTGAGTTATTTAACTTCTCTGTTTCCTAGTTTTCTCATCCATAAAATGAACCTAACAATAGTACCAGCCTTTTAGAGTTGTTTCAGCGAATAAAAGAGTCACTATAAATGATAAGCTTGGAACTGTGTCTGACCCACTGTGCACTCAAACACAGGCTATTGCTACTACTGTTACCACTGGTAATTGATTACTCTATAGGAGCTGGTGCCTTAGTCTTGTATATTCTTCAGGTGTGTTTTAAGGGTTTTTATATTGTGCATGCTCTGTTTGTGTGTGGGGTGTGTGTGTGTGTGTGTGTGTGTGTGTGTGTGTGTGTATGCATGCATGTGTGTGATGTGTTTCTATGTAGGTGTTGAGAGCATGGAGCTTTATGTAAAATCCCCCTTCTTGGCATGTAGTAAATCCTCAGTAAATGCTGGTTTTCTTCCCCTCTGGCAGTACTCAATAGCAAAGAAAAACAATGGTGGTCTTTCTCTTTCTGCACACTATCAGTGCAGGTTTTGGCTGCAGCAAAGGCCAGGTGAAACGTTCTGTAGACTCGAACTTGGAAACTTGTTTTACCCATAGCACCTCCAGTAGAAGAGGGCAATTCCTAGTGGGATCATTTGAATATCACTAGAAAGCAAAGAATTAGCAGTAGGGGAATGAAAGTGGGGGGAAAGAAAGTGAAGGGAAAAATGAACCAATAGGAAGACACACCATGAAGATGATGCCACTTTGGTAAATGGCCTTAAATTAGGAGTTCCTTTTTCTGAGGACCTTAAGAAAGAAAATGAATGGGCTCAATCCAAAAGGAGCAGGAGTCCATGAGTAACCATAGCATCTCTTGAGGCCTGTCTTAGCTCTGCAGTTCTCCAAGAGCAGCCCTTCCCAGGCCTCTGACCTGTTGCTACATTTTCACACCTTGTTAGACTACATTTTCATCTCTGCCTAAAAGCCATTAAGACTTAAATGCAAAGAGACTTTCTCTTTAATAACATGGAGTCAAACTAAGTCACTGTATATGGAGGTAGTAGACATTGAAAATCAACTTTCTAGTTCTCTGGGATCTGTCCTCAGCATATCTAAGTAGCTTATGTAAACCACTGGGGCCTGCTACCTGGAAAAGACCACAGGTGTAGAATCTTAGGGAATCAAGAGAAATTGGCACACCATGTTCCAAAGGCACTTTGAAGTCAGCGGAGTAGGGGTGCTGTGCCCCCAGATGGCATGGATGGCTGGTGGGTTAGGCAGGGGAAAGACCCAGAGCCAGGTTCCCACTAACGGTCTGGTGCTGTTTGATTGGCAGGTGTGGCAGCTCTCTCTGGTGGCCCAGATCACTCCTTTTCAACCACACGGAAAGATGGGGAAGGAGCGTGTTACACATCTCTGATTTCTGACGTCTGTTACCCACCTCAAGAGGAGTCTGTCTATTTCACTGGGATTCTTCAGAAGGAAAACGGTCACATCACTACTTCTGAGAGCTCTGAGGATTTGGGAACCCCTGGGCCCCCCTTACCAGATGTGCCTGGGATGGAGACGCGTGGCTTATTTAGTTCTGATTCTAGAGTAGAGATGACTCCTGCAGGGTCCACCGAAGTGAACAAGATCTTAGTTGACCCTCTGAGCCAGATGAAAGCAGAAGCCTGTAAGTACATTGATATAACAAGGCCAGAGGAGGCGAAATGGCAGGAGCAACATCGCCCGGAGTTGGAAGATAAAGACTTGGACTTTAAGAGCAAGAACACTGAAATCTCAGCAAAAGCAGGAGGCATCCCTGAACCTGACAAACCAGCTCCTGTGGAGGGGAAAATCATCAAGGACCACTTGTTTGAAGAGTCCACCTTCGCTCCTTACATAGATGATCTCTCGGAGGTGCAGCACACTGCTCCTCTGGTCACAGCCCCCATCAGGATCACGCTGACTGAGATTGAGCCTGCTGTTGTGACTGCTGTCCAAGACAAGATCCCAGAGAAGCAAGACATCTGTCTGAAGCCAAGCCCTGACACAGTCCCCACCGTAACTGTCTCAGAGCCTGAAGATGACAGCCCAGGATCTGTCACTCCTCCATCTTCTGAAACAGGTAAAGGTGCTGGGGTTCCCTGCCCAGGGAAGACCACCCCATGAAACTCTTCTAAGGAGTGGAGACTCGTATTCAGAATGCTTGACTTTATGGGCCCCTTTACTTCACTAGCATGTTACCTTTTCAGGTCTGTGACCATTGTAGAAAGGTTGTATGCAGATTTCCCCAGAAGTCCTATCAGGTTGTCTTTCAAAATGTTTCTTTCTCCATTTGAGAGAGAGGCAGACATTAACACCCCAACGCGTGGTGCTGCCTGCTTCTAGGTTAGCTTTCTTCCCAGCCTGGTGTGCTGGCATCCTGGCACTGGCATGGGTAGTGTGCCTGGCAGGGATACCTTGGCAGGTCATGCTGGCCAGCTTCTAAGTTTGTCAATGAGGAGAAGGAAAAGGTGACAAGAGGCTTCCACCAAGGGCACTGTTCCCTCCCTGCTCAGCAGTTTTAGGACTGTCACTCTCATTTCACTAGTTCATTGAAGTAATGCCTACAATTTCAGCTCTGAAATGAAAAAATATATTTGGCTAGAACAAAAAAAAAAAACATGTTCACGAGCCTGTGACCTTTTTCTGTTTGGACACTGTACTGTGACTGAAGGCAGGATGGTAAGCCACACTGAGACACAAAAGGGGCCTCCTCCACCCAGGCAAAGGCCCCGGGACACCCTGTGCCACCCCATACATCTCCTCTCAAGCTGCCAGAGGACTGAGAAGCTCTTCCCCACCCTGGGCAGCCTCATTAGAGCCACACCTGAAAAAGCCCCAGTCAGCATCTTTCGCTGGAGCTGGAAGCAAGAGGAGGAGGTGTCACTCATTGCTCCGCACTGCAGTGTGAGCCCAGGCATTAGAACAGAGGAGGCTAACTGAAAGACCCTGGCTCCTTCCCCAGGGATTCAGTATTAATTCCTCCCCTCCCTGGCACCTCCTCAGACTCAGCTCTAAAGCTCCTCCCAGAAGTGCACCAAGTCCCAGATTCCAGATTCCTTCATTCGCTCAGAGCTTCCTTCAGCCAGGTGCCCTCCAGGGCCCCTGTGCTCTCCCTCCAGTGGAACAGATAGCTGAGAAAACAGCACCACTCCAGTGTCACTGTGTCCGGAGAGATGCAAAGCGAGTGCTGAGGTCCCAGGAGGACTGAGGCCGAGGTTGGTCTCAGAAGAGCAGGTGGAAGAAATCGGGGTGGGGGGCCTTCAACCCGAGGAGGTACAAAGGCAGTGCACTGCACATAAGAGGTGAAGGGCGATTGCAGCTGTGATGATAGAGAAGGGAACTGAGGCTCCAGGTAGATTAGATGTGACTGCCCAGCTGCAATAGGACGCTAGTGCTGTTTGGGGCAGTGCAGAGTGAGGTTCTTCTGTTACTGCATGACAGGAAGACACCTGATTCTCTGAAAATGCATGCTGCCATGCAGTCAGCTGTGCTTTTCAGAGCTCCAGCAGGGTCTGTGGGTCAGTCCTCAGGACACTGGAGTGGCCCAGCTCAGAGAGGCCCCCTGATATGGCCTCTCTGCTTCCGAGGAGTCACAGCTCACACAGTTTACTGCAAAGACTTGACACAGGGCCCAAAAGTTATTAGGGGATTTTCTTTCTTTCTTTCTTTCTTTCTTTCTTTCTTTCTTTCTTTCTTTCTTTCTTTCTTTCTTTCTTTTTCTTTCTTTTCTTTTCTTTCTTTCTTTCTTTCCTTTCTTTTCTTTTCTTTTCTTTCTTTCTTCTTTCTTTCTTTCTTTCTTTCTTTCTTTCTTTCTTTCTTTTTGTTGTTGTTGTTGTAGTTGTTTTTTTAATTCGCCAAGGCTCACTGGGGTTCCGGAGCAACTTCAAGAGAACACAAAGACACATCTGACTCACATAATTGTGGAGGGCTGGCTTGCTTACTTGCTTTCTGGAACCAAATATTGTACCCAGGGCTCTCTACCACTGAGCCACACCCCAGGTCCTTTTCTTATTTTTCTATTTTGAGAACAGAGTCTGGCTGAGCTGCCCCAGCAGAACTTGTACTTGCAATCCTCCTGCCTCAGCCAGCCAAGAAACTGGTATCACAGGCAGATCTGGAAGTTTTATGATCTTGCATTGCCCACTTGACAGTATGAGGTGAGGGCAGTGATTTTTTTTTCTGCAATTACATTAGATAAATATTCTAATCAAGATTGATTCAAGAAAGAAAGACTCCTTGACCCATAACACAGTTCTCCTGTTCAGCTCCTCCCTCCACACACCCCGCACCAAAACACCCGAGTCTTAAAACAATAGATAAGAATAAAACATGAGGTCTTTCGCCTCATTCTTCTTATCCCAAAAGGTTGCCCTACCCTTCCCATCTTCTCATGAACTTCTCTGCCCATAGACACCAAGAACACAACAGTTTTACATCCCGTCACTGTTTCCAGTGCCAACAGATAATCCTGACACGAGAGGTTATATGTAATTTTACACAGAAACAGAGGAAAGAGAGCATCTGAAGCAAAATGAGTTCAGTTTATCATTGTTTGGTAAGTGAGGAAGTTGTCAGTTGTAGAATATATATGAAAAGAAATTCTAATTTTGAATGGTTTTAGTCACTGACCTTGAATTTTAATGAGTAGTCTGATTTGTTTCCCTCAATTCCGATAGATTACTCTGTTTTGTAACATTCTCCAACATACTAAATATTTGCATCTTGATAAACGTTATACCCTGAGATATAGAAGAAGTGACTGGAAGTTTCTTTTCAGCAAAAATCAGTCAAAAAATGTGAAGCATTTTAGGAAATTTTAGTAAGCCTTCTACTGCACCAGACCATTGACCATCCGTTGTTTCTGACACAAACACCAAGAAGCATATTTTAGCACTACAGAGTCTTTGAGGTGTTATGCTCAAAGAAGACAATCATTAGGAGGTCATTATTAAGTCCTCAGCTTCCCAAAATAAGAAAGGAGCAATAAGCCGGGTGTGGTGGTGCATGCCTTTAATCCCAGCACTTGGGAGCTGAGGTAGGCGGAGTGTTGTGAGTTCGAGGCCGGCTTGGGCTACAACGCGAGTGCAAGACCGGCCTGAGCTACATAGTGCGACCCTGCCTCAAAAAAATCAGGGCCGGGAGTTTGGCTCAGTGCCTTAAGTGCCTGCCCTGGCAGGCGCGAGGTTGTGAGTTCAATCCCCGGTGCCGCAAAAAAAAAAAAAAAAAAAAAAGGAGCAATAAAAAGCAAATGAATTCAGGCTCTTTAAAAACTGCTCTTACTGCATCCTTCCATGAAGATTCTATGATTCTCTCACTGATTTTGAAAATTCATTCTTTTATTTTAAAAAAATGTGTATTGAGCTACTTCTCTATGTCAGACACATGCAAGGCACCAAGGGCTTTGCAGTGTATCTGATGCCAAAGGTCCCTGCTCTTGTGGAGCTCACCTGCTCATCAGAAGCAACAGAAAATCAAAAGTAACTGCCTTAGTAAATAGTGTAATTTCACGAAGTGCAACTGCCATAGAGAGAGACTGGATTGGGGGTGTGATGGTCAGGGATGTACTCTCTGAGGAGGTGACCCATGATCTGAGATCTGAACAAGGAGGAAGAGCCCACAATTCAAAGAGAAGGGCTAAGAGGGACCTCAAGCCCAGGGCAGCCAATCTGCAGGCCCTGAGAGTGTGTTGTTTGGTAACTTCACAGACAAAGGTGCAACAAGCAAGGGACGTGGCTGGGGAGGTGGGCAGGGTTGAGATCTCCCATGAAGCAGTTGGATCTTGTTCCAGATCCAGAGGGAAACTTTGAATGCTTCTGAGCTGGGAAAAAGCATCATCCATTCATCTATTCATTTATCGAATATCTGCTGGCCATTTACTGCACACCAGACATTCCTTCCTTGCTAAGGACACATGGTGAGTGACAGCAAAATCACTGCCCGCCTGGAAATTTCATTCCAGCTGGGAAGACATAAGGCCCACGTAAACAAATAACCAGTATAATATCAGGGAGTTACACTGCTTTTGGAGAAAAGGAAAGCTTGGCAACAGGCAGACATGAGGGGCTGGTGAGGAAAGCAGAGAACTGAGCTGAAGGCGGAGCCAGAGGGCTGGTGTCTGAGGAAGCCCTGTAAGGTTTCCCGGCAGCCAGTGAAAATGCCCAGAGCTGGGGACTTCCTGCATGTGTGAGGAGTGGCTAGAAGGCCAGGGTGGTCAGAACAGGGAATGGTGGCAGGTTCAGATTAGGGTTTTCAAATGACCACTCTGGATGTCATGTGGAAAAAAGTCAGGAACAATTGTGGTATCTAAATGGCATCATTGTTCACAGTTGGACGCTGGCATCTGCCACCTGGTAAGACAGCCTTTCCTGTCCTTGTAGCACTATAATTATCAGCAACAAACACATCAGCCCTGAGGAACAATTCTGACCTTCTCAGTTTTCCTTTTCTATTTGATGTTTTTAATTGCTGTATCAGTCTTAAATAGCTGATACCTTAGCTATAGATCCATAAAGCTTTAAACAAAGTTAGGAAACTTCATTCTAAAAAGTTCCGTGATTTCTCCTAGCATTTCAGTAAACTTCCAGGTCCCATTAAAATTGAAGGTCAGTGTCTAAAAAAGCTATGGAGTCACTTTTGCCTCATCATAAGGACAGATTGCTTTTAAGGACACACATTTCCTTGCCCAAATGCAAATCGTCAGGCCCTTGTCTTCAACACCTATAGCTATCTCTCCTCTTACACTTGAGTCAACAAAGCAACACTCTTGTACTTTCTCTTCTGAATGCTCTCACACAAAAATTCTTAACTGGAGGAAGGATTGTTAGATAAAATATAAATATTTCATAGGACATACTTACACTAAAAACAAAAACAAACTCACTGTGTAGCCTAGATTCAGATTTAAGTGGAGGCCCAGCACTTTTATTTGCTCCATCTCCACCCCTCGCTGGATGTGACTGTTAGAATCCTATGTGAAGTTACAAAGTGCAGATGCCTATATTTTGTCCTGACCTGTTTCTACCCCAAGAGAGCTTCGAGCCACACGCCTGGTTAAGAAGCACCATTCTAAGAATTCAAGGTCACGCTCACAAAAGCACAGTCTGTGGAGCATCTCCTGTGTGCCAGGCACTGTGGCAAGTTCAGTGAGCAAGTGCACCTTGACCGCCCTTTGTGTTCATGGCACTTCATTCTAGGGTCAGGGAGAGTGAAGAGACAGGTTAATAAATCGTCTTGCAAACAAATGCAGAGCTGTCCATGGGTTCCCAGTTGGGCAGAATGAGGGGGCATCAGGTGGTCTCCTGAAAGACACAGCACCAGGCCAGCTGTCACCCATGGTGGACTGTCCTGCCACCTGCTCTTCTCAGATCTGAGCCGAAGGCTTCCTGAGTGAGTGGAAAGATGAGTGCCACCAAAAGGGAAGGCATATGCAGCATAGGCACCATGCTTGTGGGCATATGGAGGGCCAGCAGTGCGGTTAGTGAAAGTTATTAACAAGAGTGGAATCTGTGCACGGTGACCTGTTGGAGCAGGCAAGATGGGAGACAGCAAGGCAGTGAGGAGATGGGGCCGCACTCTCAGGGCAGGGCTGAGACAGGGCAACCACACCCTTGGCTGTGCAGGGCGACCTAACACAGTGTGCTTGCATTGCTGGGAAAGTTTGTGTTTTGGCATCTAGAATGTTGGTGGTCAGGCACTGACCTGCGGCCTAAAATATGGGACATGTTGGCTTTTTGCTACTGCCCACAGTGAAAAAGTGCATTACACGACTGTCCACAATAAGATTTTTCTCCCCACCCCACCTCGGTGCCGTGAGGCCTGTTCATTTTCTGGCCTCCCAGTGTTTGCTGTACCCCCTCCACTCACGGTCTCTGTGTGATCTTTGACATCCTTCCATCTGTCACTCCTCATCAGGTAGAGCCTGCGTGTGTGATTTCTGTCTTCAGTCTCTCCTTCCCATCCTGTGGTCACCAAAACCTATTCAGTTGTTATAATTTCTCTCCTCAGCTGTTGCAGTGGCCTCTTAATGGGTCTCCCATCTCTCCTGCTTTCTCATCTGTGTATTCTAACTGTCCCAGGACCTACTATGCTTGTCTCATAAAGTCCTGCCTTCTAGACTCGTTCCAAGGCCTCCCATGAGGAGGGACTCCTTACCCTTTCAGTCACAGCACTCAGAATCATCATCCCCACAGCTCCCCGGGGGCCCTGCTGCAATAGCCCACCCCCTTCTCCACATCTGTCTCTGCTGGGGCAGCTCACTATTCATGGGTAGTGTATGCCTTTTAAGACCAATTCAGCTGTAAGTTCCTCTGGAACTGTGTACCACTTAGTCTGTTTTGTCTTGTTTTCTTCTTATTCCCTAGGACAGAGAAAGTCATCAGTCACAAAGGTGGTAACTAAGACTAATAGTGGTGGTGGGAATAGGGAAATCACCTTGGATGGAGGGAGTGAGAAGAGGCCCAGGCAGAGTTCCACAGAGGCCAACACTTAGTGCCTGGAAAGAGAGCGATGCATTGCTCACACAGTGGCTGAGTAGACCAGGTAGGGTGTGCTGCATGCCTGTAATCCCGGCACACTAGAGGTCAAGACAGGAGGACCGTGAGTTCATGGCTAGGCTGGGCCGCATGGATAGTGAGTTTGAGGCCAACCTGGACCACATAGCAAGATGCTACCTCAAGAAACAAAACAAAACAAAACAAAATCCCAGAAGAAAAAATTTAAAGGTGGCTGAGATCAGCAAGTTAGGAAAAATATCTGAAGAGGAGAAAGAGGAGAGTGTTGCAGAAGCCGAAGGAGAAAGGATAGCATGTCACATGCAGCAGCTGAGAAGCCACACAAGATGAGAACTCAGGAGTGACCTGGAGCTTACCAGTGAACTGAGGCAGCCGGTTAGAGCAGAGTCCAGCTTGGAATGCCATATTCATTCAGATTCAGATAAACCCTCCAATCATGGTGGCTTAACATGAATAAAATTGCTTCTCACTCGTGGTGTAATACAGGATAGGCAGTGCCATAAATGCAGGCTCAGAGTGAAGGCTTCCATTTTTTTCTTTTATTTTTTACTAAGATATAAAATCCACAGACCATATAACTCACATGTTTCAAGTATTGTTTCAATGGTTTTTAACATATTCACTTCATCCCTTTTTATGGCCAAATAATATTCTATTGTAAAGGCTAGACCACATTTTTCACATTTTCTTTACCTATTCATTAGTCAAGGGACATTAGGTTGTTTCTACTTTTGGAAGCTATAGCAAAGAATGCTATTATAAACATTCATGTACAAAGTTTGGTATGGATATATGTAATTCTGTATTTAAATGTTTGAGAAACTGCCAGATTGTTTTTGAACAATTACAGCATTGTTCATTCTTGTGTATGGGGGTTTTGATCTCTCCATAGCCTCTTTTTGTCTTTTTGAGACAGGGTCTCATTATGCAGTTCAGGCTGACTTGATGGTCACTTTGTAACCCAGGCTGGTCTTGAACTCACAGCAATCCTCCTGCTTCAACCTCCTGAGTGCTGGGATTACAGGCATGCACCTCCATACCCTGCTTCTCCACATCCTTGTTGACACAGTTATCTGAGTTTTTGAGTGTGGTCATCAAAGCAGATATGAAATATTCTCTCATTATGGTTTTGATTTGCATTTCTCTGGTCACTGATAATGCCAAACATATTTTCATGTGCTTTTTGGCCATTTGTATGTCTTCTCTGGAGAACTGCCTATTCAAGTCCTTTGTTCAATTTTTAGCCAGATTATTTGTTGTAATTTTTTTGGTATTTTTATTAGATATAAGTCCTTTATCTGAAATGAGATTTGCAGATTTTTTTCCCAGTACTGTGGCTGCTGCTTTCATTTTCTTGATTCCATCTTGTGAAGAACAAAGTTGCTTAACCTCACATACATGTTAGGCAAGCCCTGTACCACTGGGCTACATCCCCAGTTCCACAGTGCTTAGTTTTTACGAGGCCAAGGTTATCAGTTACTCTTTTGTCGTATGTTTTTGGCACCATACCTAAGAACCCACTGTCTAATTCAAGGTCATGAAGATTTAGTTCTATGTTTTTATCTACAGTTGTTAGCTCTTACTTAAACTATTGATCCATCTAGACTAAAGTTTTACATATGATGTGGGCAAGGGCTTTCTGCTTCTCCATGAGATCACCCAGCTTATTTTCCTCTCCTTCTCATTCTCCAAACTATAGCTGGCCCCATCTGAGACCCCACTTCCCTTTTAAACAGGGATGGTATGATATAGTGAAGAACATGGGGCACAGAAATGCATGAGTTCAAGTTCAAGCCACATCATTTCTAGCCATGTGGGTATGATGTTTTAAGGCCTAGGCAGAAAGCCAGTGACACATGCAAAGTTTGTAACTGAAGAATTTAAGGAAGGGGCTATTCGCAGATGTGTAAAGATGGCTAAAAGAATCAGCAAAGGATGGTGAAACCTTAGCACCAGAGAACATTAGCACCCCTGGACCTAAAAGAACAGGAGGAGGGAGGAATGGGCATGGCAGAAGCTACCAAGAGCTGGAGCAGCAGTGGCCATGAGCACCTCAACATGGCTCTCCTCCCTGCCTTCTGGTGCTTCCTGTTGGCTAGAAACAGCCGAAAACCAGAGGGGAGGGGATCTTTTATTTAGGAGACTGAGCCTCTCAGAGCACAGAACAAGACACAGAAACATGGGAATTAATCCAAGAGAGATAAGAGAAAAACTAGGACACAGCAATGGGCAGGCTCAATGACCTACTGCCACTAGGGTCCAAGCTCCACGTGTAAAGGGCCTGTCACGCAGCAACTATGAGAGATGGAGCTGTGACAGTGCTGCAGCCTGTAGTGCTCAGGAGGTACAGCCTGCCCCAGGGACGCTGGCGCTATGCCCGTCCTACCTGCACTGGCTCACCACTCAGAACAGAGCTGCTGTGACTTTCACAGTTATGCTGTTTATGATCATAGTAAAGAACCATGCACATGGCTTTTTAAGGATCCTACTGCTAGAAAAGTAGAGCTGGAGATCGTACAACAAATTCTTTAAAAACAAATTTGCAAAAGATAATGAAATAGTTGTTTCAAGTCACTTCAAAATAGATCACATCATTACTCAAAACCCACTAATGACTTCTCTTTTCCTTCAGAATTAAAGGTGAGGTATGACCCTGCTGTGTCTCTGACCTCTGCTTTTACTCTCCCTCTTTAGTCCCTGCCCCAGGCACAGTGGTCTCTTTTCCACATTGAGAAATTAGTGCAGCTCCCACCTCCAGACCTGCATGCTACTGATCCCTCCACTTGGCCCTTCGTCCAGACAGCTTCCTGAGTCACTTCCTGGCCTCTTTCCAGGGCTGACCACAGGGTCACCTCTTAGGAAAGCCTATTTAACTCATCCCACCCTGTCCCCACATTCGTTACTCCCCTATCCTGCTGTACTTTTTCCCATAGGCCTGCCATCTTCTAACATACTGTTCATTTTACCTATTTATTGTTATATTGTTTATGTATTGTGTTCCCTCCACCAGAATAGAGGCAGGGAGCTTGTTATCCTTCTCATTCACTAATATATCCTAAGTTCATAGCAGAGGGCCTAACACACAGAAGACTCACAATAATAGATGAATGAAGGAAATACAGTTAACATCACATCCACTTTATAGAATATTAAAAACACCTAAAACATTTCATGCACTCGATTCTCCGTTCTCTCATAGTTCTATGGCAACAGGTAACCTAGTCATTTATAATCCATTCCTCTGCCTCCCTAGATCTCCAGAGTGACTTTAATGCTTTGGAGAAAGCTTTGAGCAACCAGTTCTCACACATGAAAGGCCAGAGACCACTGTTAAGATATTCTGAAATAAGGCCCTGCTCTTTGACAAGGCAAAATAAACTCCTGAACACTGCTGTCATGGTGATCCCAGGTCTATTCATCCAAGGGAGGAAAGCTCAGCAAGACTGCCGGTGTGGCCTTTAGGCCATCTGGACAAACATCAGGCGGGAGGCAGGCTTTCACCCAGGGGACTGGAGGCGACGCCTGGGTTCTGCTCTTCTGAAGTGGAGGGGAGGGAGAGGAGGAATGCAGTGGGTGGCCACCGCTGGAAGCCCAGCAGGATGGTGCACTAGGGCCATCTGCACAGCCTGTTGGTGGACATGAAAAAGCTATCTCTTATGTTGCTCCATTGACCCGCACTTTCCACTAAGAGTAATAATGGTGGCTCTTAGGGGAAAAGTCAGGTGGCGCCCAAGGCTCCAAATTTCCTACCTTTGTCCCACGAAAGGAGAAAACATGAAGCGCCATGGACACTGAATAATGATTGGCTTTCAGATTTGTTAATATTAGTGGACCCAATTAAAAGATCTATGCGCCAGATTAGCTTATGGAATCTGAAGTTGAAAAGCTCCCCCAAGAATGAATCAGAAATTAAAACAAAGACTTCTAAATTCTTGGCTGCACTGAAGCAGGAAAACTAACTGGGCTTCCATTGCTGAGAAATGCTGGGTCATTTTGCAAACAGCTAGGTGAAGACAGATAGGCATGAAAAGCAGCGATTAATTGGGCCACAATAATTAGCCTTTTAAGTTCAGGTGGCCTGCCATTCCAACACAGCACTGGAAACGGACCATTTTTGTGCTAATGAGAGTTATGTTTCTCAAGCAGCAGCAAAGCATCTCCCTGATGGAATCCTGTTTTGTCTCTTCTCTCTCTGTCCATCTGTCTGTCCGTGTGTGTGTCCCTGGCTCTCCCTCCTTCTGCGAACCACAGAACCATCGGCGGCTGAGTCCCCGGGGAAAGGCGGCGTGTCGGAGGACGAGCTCATCACGGCCCTCAGGGAAGCCAAGGGGCTGTCCTTCGAGCCCGCAGGGTGCCCAGTGGCCGGCTCCGGGCTGCCCACCCCGCCCGGTGCTCCGGACCACGAGGCGAGCAGTGCCGAGTCGGGAGACTCAGAAATCGAGCTGGTGTCGGAGGACCCGCTGGCCGGCGAGGACGCACTGCCCACGGGGTACGCGGCCTTCGGTCCGGGAGGCGGCCCCCCGCCGTCGCCCGCCTCGCCCGGCGTGCAGTACAGCATCCTGCGCGAGGAGCGCGAGGCCGAGCTGGACAGCGAGCTCATCCTCGAGTCGGGTGACGCCTCCTCGGCCTCGGAGGGGAGTCCCAAGCGCGAGCAGGACTCGCCCCCCGCGCGGCCCGGCGCCCCAGATCCTGGCCGCGAGCAGCCGCGCGCCCCCAGCCTGCGCCCGGCGGAGGAGCAGGGCCCTTTCCGGTTCCCCGCGGCCGCGCCCCCCGGAGAGGGAGACGGGGACAGAGCCCCGGCACCCGACACTGTCAGCAGCTCCGCGCCCCGGGCGGCGGCCAGCGAGCGCCCCGGAGCAAGGGGTCCCAGCGCCGCGCCCCTGCTGCCGCTGCTCAGCAAGCAGAAAGGTAAGGTTCCTGCTGCCTGCGCCTGGAGGGGTGCTTGCCCCGTGCAGGACCCGTGCTCGTCCTCAGTGAGAGGCGGCGGTCGGGACCGTCCAGACCGAAACCTGGCCTAGCGTTCGGCCAGCACGAGGGCCATCCGCGAAGGAGCCGGTGGAGCTCAGCCTCATCCTGTCGCTCACCCGAGGAGCCAGTCATTTGATTTCCATTAGGTTTTTTGTGACCTAGGTGGTCCGGAAAGACAGGGACCAAAGTTTCTGTTTCTACTGTCCCTAAGCAAGTCCCATGGTGACATTAATTTTGAGAGTCACTTATAAATCAGCATGATTTTAGCCTGGCCCTGTGTCCTCCCCATGAGAAATCATGAGTTGAGGTCTCCAAGTGAAGAGGGCAGGAAAGTCAGTACTTAGCTTCCAGACCCTGGACGTCTCCAGGAGGCTGTCTTGCGCGCTGTCAGGCACACTTGACTGCAGTCACTTCGCAGAAGTCAGGCCAGGGCTCAAAGAGTCACGAATAAATGAGGCCCTGCTGACTCTGTTTTTGCTAATGGGCCCCCTAGGGTGAAGGTAGAGAACTGAGTGGAGGACAACCAGGGAGAACTTTGAAACACCCCAAGAGCACTTCACTCCAGGGCCCCTCCCACCCTGCTAGTCTACCCTCAGTTTCTGTAGGATTTTCCCTTGGGGAGCTGATTCCTAGGGTACCCATTTTCCTGTGACTTTGCAAACTTCTGTGATGCTAGTGGCAACTGGAGTGCTTCATATAAAAAACAAAGGGCATAATCTGTCTCATTATAGACTGGTAGTGTCTGAATTCTTTAAAAATTAGGACATGTGGTGGTCCAGAGGAATGATATTAAAAAGACAATTCTGCTGTATGGTTACTGACAGTTTAGACACAGGGTACCATATGGGGGCTGTCTTAGTTACTTTTTTCTCATTGCTGAGACAAAATACCTGATGCCCAAAATTAGGGAAGGAAAGGTTTATTTCTTACAGTTCTAGGAGGTTTCAGTCCATCCTTAGCTGGCTCCAAGGCAGCATGGTCTGGCGGGGCAGCCATTCATGGTGGCCACAAACCACAAGGCACGAACCAGCAAGAGAGAGAGACATGCCTTCTTCCCTGCCCTTACACAGTATGTCGGTTCCACCCCTGGATGGGTGCTGCGCACACACCACCAATCCCAGCACCAGACAACAAATCGGTCAGGAATGCCAGACCCAGCCCCTTCCGTGATTACGTGAGGCTTAAGTGGGGGCCATCCGAGCACACTATAACAGGGGCTGATACAATTGACTTGATTTCCTAAATAACTCTTAAGAGTTTAAAGTGTACTGTGTGTGTGAGAGATAGGGAGAATATTTGAAGACAAATTTAATAGTATGATGTGTGTTTCAGAGAGTATTAGTACTCATTTAAATTCTTTTGCCATGGTGCCAACATGGAGGAAACCTCCATCCTGCAGGGATCCAGGGAAAGCAGCACTGATACAAAGGGCCTTCTGTTGCCCGGGTCCTGCAGCATGCAGGCCTGACTGTCACAGGCACACGTCTCCAGCACATCCTTCCATGGTCCTGAAATAATCACTGTGTGCACCATGCTGTTCAAACAGGTTTTTTCTCAAAAGTAAGCAAGTCTGAGAGCTGAAGGCAAAAGGACTCCTGCAGGCCCATTTCCTTCCCTAGTAAATCTAAGAGACAAGTACAATAGCTGGGACTGACGGACTAGACGTCTGATGAAGAACTAGGGGAATGAGAGCTGCAGCTGTGAACGCAAAGACTTCAGAGCATCTTTTATGACCAATTGGGGGTCATTCAGATCTCTGCACAAGCCACCCCACATGGCTTGAACCCTCCACTGCCAGGTTTAGAAGTTAGAGGAGAGAGAGGCAGTCTTCAGAAGATGAAGACAGGCCAGGGTGAGAAACCTCTGCCCTCGCATTTCCCCAGGGGGTCCTTTGAAATCTACTTTCCCATGAAACCTTCTGCTCAGCTGCACTGTCTGTGGAGAGACTCTCAAAGGCCACTGTGGGGCAGCCAAGCACGGGCAGCCATATGCGGATGACTCAGAGCTGGGAGGCTCTGCCTGGTCCCTGCTGTGCCATCTCAGCAGGTGCAAAGGGATCATGCTGTCTGACCTCCCCCATGCTCCCCGAGTCACTGCCACTGGACAGTAGGTGTGTGTTCCTGCTCGGTGTGACTGCCCTCAGCAGTGAACTAAGCAAGCTTTGGGGGTTCCTGCTCTTGGTATGACTAAATTCATACTGATGCATTCACAAATATGCTGGGTTATCATGGTATCCTGCTATGCTGGGCAACATTTCAGAAAGAGCTAGAAATGTTTCCCATAGATCGGGGGATATCGATGGCATCATGGCAGGCACCATCGGGGAGCACCAGGCTGTGCCCTACCAGTCTATTCTGGGAGCTTCCTCACCTTTCAGAGACCTCTGTTGTTGAATTAGAGACAGAATGCTCTAATCTCTGACATCCTACAGCCCCATATTTTTGCTCTCCCACATCTTCAAATGTAGATACATTTTTATTTCTACATGGTTAACCCTAACTCTTAGAAGCATCAGAGCAAAAAGCCAATAAACATTCTCGATAAAACACTAATACCAAATATACTTGATTATAGAGTCTTTTACTAGGGTCTGCCTGTGAGTTCATAGTACACTTTAGGAAACAATGTCCTTTTTGTCCAGTCCTTTCATTCTGATTACATCATGCAGATGTGTGATGCTTGGGCCAGCTCTGTGAATGTCACGTGGGAGCCTGGGAGAGATGGGGAATCTTGGGCTCCACTGAGGACCTGCAAAAGCAGAATCTCCATCTAACGAGATCCCCTGGTGATTGCAGTGCTCTTGAGAGCTTGGGAAGAACTGTTCTCAGCAGTGGCAGCCAGCTGTCCCTTTCCTTTGTGAAGCCATTCTGGTAGAAGTTCCAGTGACATCCTCCTTGCCAAACATGTGACCTCTTTGCAGTCTCATCTTTTCTGTTTTGTTAGCTTAACTCTCTGCTAATTTAATGTGATACTGCTGAATCACTCCTTCCAACATTAATAAGAGAGCAGTGTATGTTTATGATAGTACATTTAAGCTGTAAAACAATAGTGTAAAATACAAAGTTAAGGTTCCCCTATCTACCTTCTGCTCCTAATTCTCAGAGATACCACAGACTTGTTTTGTTTTCATTGTTATCCTACTCCTTTCTAGAAATTTTCTTTGAGTAATCAGGCATGTGTAAACTTTTTACTGCACAAGTGATATCATGTTGAACATACTGTTTTGTTATACTGCATTCAAAGGTAAAACTGGGCACAATATCAGCACATGTGGCGGTCATTCACTCCTCAGAACTTTTCTTCTCTTATTGCACTGATGTTTCCCCTTACTGGTTGTCTTGGTTACCTTTCTCTTGTTGTAGAGACAAAATACCCTACACCCAAAATGAAAGCAGGAAAGGTTTATTTAGCTTACAGTTTTGGGAGGTTTCAGTCCATAATCAGCTGGCTCCAAGGCAGGGTGGCATGGCACTGGGGCAACAATTAAAGGCAGCAGCCAGAGCCAAAAAGTGGGGAGAGCAAGCCTCTTTTCCTCCCTTATGTTGTACACAGGCCACTCTCCCCCTCTCCAGAGCGGGTATAGCACTTACAAAATCTCTGTGCCATCCTCTTGCACAGGATGAGGATATTTACAAAGTAAGGATCCTGGCTCCCTGCTGAATCTCTTAGTTAAATTTCCACACTTCTCAAATTGACACAGTGTATCAGCCATAACACTGATTCTGTATTTGGTCTTTCACCTCTTTTCCAATATCTCTTGCTATGTCCCTTCTAGCTCCTCTGGCTTGCTCCAGAGTCCTTGCCTTGACTGTCCCTGCACCCTCATATCCTTGCTTTCAGGGCTGTCTCATCCCTGCAGGCTTTCAGCCTCTGCCTGAAGTATGGCACCTTCCAAATCATTCACCTGGAGAACTCCTCTTGTCAGAGCTCAAGGCCATCGCCTGCTGCATATTGGATATCTTGTAGACCTCCCCGGTTCATTATATCCACATCGTTTGTCAAAACCTGCTCCTTTCTTTCCTGCTCAGATGAGTCATTCGAGTGTCATTCAGATCTCCATGATTGTAACCCTCAGAATCAAAACACCGTTTTAGGAGGGGAATCTGGTCATAGCTATTACAGTTCTAAATGTCCATACTTTTTAAAATACTATTAGAAATATCTCACACAAATGCTACAGCAGATGGCAAAAAAAAAAGCCTAAATGATATACATATGTCGATATATCTATAAAGTTATACGTATAGAGAGAGAGATTTACAAGGTAGGATCAAGAAATAGTGAGTTTAAATTTTTTAAAGTTCATTATAGTAAAAAACATTATATTAATTCCCTTTCAGAGTTACTCCTTCTAATTTTGAACATGCTTACCCCATCATTCTTGCCACTTTCTGAAGCAGTTCTGAAAATCCTCTTTCCTGAGTGTCTCTACAAGCTGTGATTAGGAATATAGTTAATGCTTCTATCAAATGCTATCCAACAGAAAGGCTGGCTCATAAAAATATTATGATGGGCCTTCCTTCACCTTATTCACCTGATCTGGCACTGCACATGTAACTTCTGCCTCTTCCCCAATGTCAAAATGACCATGAAAGGCAAACATTTAGAATCAATTCAGAACTTCAAGGAAGCCATGACAACATAGCTAAAGCCACTTATAAAAGAGGACTTCCAGAACTGTTTCAGAAAGTGGCAAGAACAATGAAATAAATGTATTCAAAGCAAAGGAGGTGTATTTTGAGATTAATGGCAGTGCGTCTTTTACTGTAATAATTTTACAAATTTAATATTCACTGTGTTTTTTATCATACCTCATAAGCATCCTTCCTATTGCATTTTCACAGTAGATAAAAAACTGAAAACTGTCAGTAGGGAGTTGAGCAGATGATTGTGGCTCATCCATTAGTGGGATACAGTGATATCATTTTAAAGAACTGCATCTCAATCCCATTAGCATGAGATAAAGCCCAAAATACTCAGTGCTGACCTGAGTATAAACACTTCCCTGGGTTCTCTATAGGACATCCATATGATTCAGAATGCTCTTAATATTTGAAAAGTTATCATCAAAATAAAAATACAAAATGTAAAAGTTGTCTTAGTGCAACCCACAAAAATCATCCAGAAACCCAGTTTACGAAATGCTCCATTTTAGTTAAAGGTACTTAAGGGCATTCAGGTCTTTTCCATCTCTTCTGATTAAAGAGGCTCCTGCCCTCCTCACCTATAGCTTCCTCTCCAGAAGCACCAGCTGCAGCAGCGTGAGCTCAGCAGGTAAAGGTCTGTCTCTTTGGGGAAGTAAATTGCAGGAGCGGCGAGTTCATACAGAGTGGATATTCAACTCTCTGGCATTGATGATGTTTGTTATTTTTATTATTATGCCAGATATTGCTTCTGGACCACAGGATTTGGAAGAGAATCAAAATAAGTATTAGGGCAAAGCAGTGATTACATAGGTTTGTATTTATTTGCTTCTGTGAGATTGAACTTATAAATGAAACTGTAAAGATTCTTGGGAAATGGCCTTCTTTCAAGGTACAGGTTTCAGACTCATTCTGTAGCCGCTGTCCTGCATCAGTTTTCAACAAGGCCCATCAGTAACTGCTACTAGATAAAGTCTGGCTTCTGTGCCCATGCAGGCTCTGTAAATACTTAGATGAAGGCAGTGAATTCCCTACCTTAGACCATTCAAAGCCATCAGCTACTTCATGAGGCTTTGTCATGATAGAAGGTGTGCTCCTGGTCTAGGTATTCTGGATGGTTTCAAGGAGTTAGCTTAATTCACTGTCTTTTCTTTTTGAAACACAACATTAGTGTGTTCAATGGCATAAATAATGACTTCAGGATATTGAGGGTAGAGTGGGGGGAATCCTCCTTCTTGGCCTTAAATAAAGTTGCTCCAAATCTTATTGGGTTCCAGCACTTAATATTCCTAGGGACATTCTTGACACTTCTCAAGAGTATGTGTAAAGGTCCAAAAAGGTTTTTATACCTCTATAGTATTTCAGTACCAAGTCTGGGTAGATAGTTAACTGCAACCCCTTAGTAAATTTGGTCCGGACACAGAGTGGGGCATAGATTAGCTCCTACTGTGGATTCAAGTCCACCCTGAGCATGTCTATAAAGACAGACTTCATAGATGGCAAACATTTTGGTGCCTCCGTGAAATGATAACCATACTTACATGGTGATCCCGACTGTCTGTTCAAGTCACTGAACCCTCACATAAATTATTTGTGTTATTCATAACCAAGCTTGGAAGATACAATTCACAAGCTTTTAATTTTCAGAGCCAAAATGGGCTCCAGCAGATTCCACACCCCTTTGAAATGCTAATCTCAGTTTCTAATAATTTGAGTGGGATACTCACAGATGTTGTCTCTGCCCTTCTTGATTCTATTTTTGTGACACTACAAAACACTCTTGAAATACAGGCAACATAGTTTTACTCAAGGTTCTGCAAGCTATACCCTAGCCAGACCTTTATCCATTCATCCTTTCCTGGATTTAACCAATGTGGCATTCTATGTGCCTGACACAAGCAGTGTAGTGGTGAGCAAGGCAGATGCGAACCCACCATCCCTGGGTCTCTATTCAGGTGGGGGAGGGGCAGACATTGAAAAGAAAATCAGCAGTGTGGTGTGAGAGAGTACTTGGGGGAGGATGGCATTTAGATGTAAAGGTCAGAAAAGGTCTCTGAGAAGAAGAAACCGAGGAGTCATCCATGACAAGAGCTGATTAAACAGAGTTCCAGGTGATCGATCGAAAATGCAAAGGCCACAGGCAGGAAAGTTCTGGATATATTCCAGAAATGGGAAAAAAAATTGATGTAACCAGAATAGCAAAGGATAAAGTGACAAGCAGTGGAGTTGGGCAGTTGGCAGTTCCCTGTCATGTGCATTCTCTGATGCTGTTTGGTCTTTCCTAAGCATTTGAAGAAGCACTGAAAGATTTTTAAGCGAAGAAGTGGTGTGACCGTTTCTGCATTGTATGCTATAGTAGGAAGAAAGGTTTGGAGGAAAACAAACGTGGAAGTGGAAAGACTGATTAGAAGCAGGAATGAGATGCTAGTGACTGAAGGAACAATAGCAATGGACATAGAGAGGAATAGATGCATTTGAAATACCAGCTTTTGGAGATTGACTTAAAAGGATTTACTCATGCTTTGGTAGGGGTGACTTTATCAACGACAACTCTTAAATTATGTTTCAGTTTTCATCAACTTGGTGATTACAAACAAATGCAAAAGCTGATGCTGCTTTGTTAGTCACTGATTTTGTTTTTAGTGTCAGCTGTTGGGAGTCATCCAGCAAGGGTATGATGGTACTGAAATGCCCTCGCAGTTGGAGCACTGTATCTAATATCTTTTTATGGTTGAGCGAGCATCTGTTTAGGTGACAGTGACATTTGGGTACCTGTAACTGGAGCTAGAATGAAGGTCAGACATGGTACCTATGAAGGTTACACAAGATGTGTGGTGAATTAGGTGAGGATTGTGGACGGGTAAATGGATTATTTTAATAATTAGAGACAAGCTTGGATAGGGCTAGGGAATCACAAAAGCTTCACAGTGTCTGAAGTATGATTCCAAATTATATCGCCAGACAAAGAAAATGCAGAAGCCTGCCAGAGAACACAAGTTGAAGTCAGAGGAAAGATAACTTTAAGGCAAACCATCTGCCTGGGCCTCGAGAGGTCCAGCGAGCCAGGGCACCTGTGCTTCAGCTCAAGGCTGTGGCTGACATCGGTCTTTGTCTGTGATTTACTCGGGTTTCCTGAGTCCGCCCTGCCTCTGCAACAGCCCCTGTGGGTGTTAACAGAGGCCTGAGGAATGCTCCTCCTCTGACAGGTAAGCACTGAATGAAGTAGGACTGTTCTCTTTCTTGTGGAAGTCTGGGGCAGGTGGTGGGGAGAGCAGATTAGGAACTCGGTGGGACCATTTTGTGTTTCTAAGAAAGAAATCTCAGCGTGTGCTGGAGTCATCCACGTGGGAAGCAGTTTGTCGAAAGAGAACCCTGAGCCCCTCTCAGGATCTCGAAGATGCTCCCCAGTGTTCCCTCCCGATGGTGCCCTGGCAGAGACCTCGGAAGGATGTCAGAGGACACAGAGCAGTTAACTGTTTACTGTCCTAGGAGTTTGGGACCTCTTGGGTCAGAGAATCCTCTGGGTGGCCTGTGTCCATAACTCTGAAAATTCATGATAGAGGAATAAGGCCTGAGGGGAAATGGGGCTGTGCTGTAGGCTTCAGATCCCACAGACAGAGTGGTACATGTGGTCTAAAAAAATCTCAATATGACTAATAAATTATTTTGTTTAAAACTGCATGTTCCAGTAAATACAGCCTTCTGGCTCCATGCTTCCCTTCTAGTAGGCACTTCATTCGCTTACAACTCTTAGTTCAATACAGAAATCTCCAGGGACGTAACTGCAGATGGCAGAATTTGCAAACGCAGAGCATGTATTTCAAAATCTAATTATTTTACTTTCAAACTAACACTTTCTCACTTCTCTCTGACATCTCTAGATTTGATTCTCCATCTAAAAATTCCAGGGAAATCAAATAAAGAAAAAATTGGCTTTTCTGTTGATTATTTCCACCTAATGCTAATGTCTGTTGCCATCCAGTGGTTGTGATGAAAATATTCAGCCTCTAATTTTTAACCTCATCCCAAGCCTCCATAAAATGTATACTTAGATCTCTTGGATTATAATATAAGAGGTCTTTGAATGATTTTACAGTGTCCACGTGGCTGGAATGTTTAGGTGGTGATTGCTTATTTAGATCATCATCTCTATTTTCCTTGCACCACACACAAGGACAGAGATTTAAGAAATATTTCTAAGTGACTAACTTCATTTTTATCAGAATTAATTTTAAGCTATACCATTTAACATTTACCAAAACAGAAAATGTGACACCATGTAGAATTTATGAACTTAATTTGCTGCTTACTAGAGTCTTTGGATTAACCTCCTCATTTCAGATTAAAGTCACGGGTGGAGATACTGTTATTCTAGGTGGTAGCATAAAAGAAGAACCAAAATTAAAATAAGCTCTCTTGATTCTTATCCAGTGCTCCAACTAAATTGATTTCCAGGTAGTTGACTTGTCTTTAAGTAAAACAAATGTTTTTCTCTGGTAAATTTCTTTAGAATTTGAAGATTTAAAATTTAATATCATGAAAGTATATTGAGGTAAATAGGAATATTATATTTCTACAGATTATACACAGCCTGTTAAGTTTTAGCATGGTCAACCAGCTGGAAATTCAACCCAATGACCTGGAAAGCATTTAACTTTTTAAGAAATCTTACATTTAGACAATTGATAGTTAAATCAGTTTTACTTAGAGCCAAAGTTTTCTCAAACATGGAAATAAAACCATAAATAAATTGATTCTAGATAGATAAATTTATATAAATAAAATAGTCTCTATCAATTTGTCACTTTTCTTTGTCTTTGCTGGGGTCCATGTTTTATGTCCTTTATTATTTCTCTGAAAATAGAATCCTGAAGTTTTGAGTAGATTTTATGTATTCCAATAAGATGTGCTATAATTAAAAAACCCAAACATCTTGGCTTTCACTTTGATTTATCATAATTTGCATTCTGGTTCCTGTGAAGACCACATCTTCCGCTCAGAACCCTTAGTGAGAAACAAAGCCAGTCTCCTTGGTAGGGAAGTCTCGCAACCCAGACTTGGATCCTGAGCCCAAAATCTTCTGTGAAAGTCACCTTTTGGGTTTTAGTCTTACAGTTCATCTGCCAGGTCTGATTTGCCCCTGGTGTGATACATAGGCGCACTCACCATTGTATGTCTTGTTTGGCCCTATATTCTATATATTCATTTTATAGCTGACGAAGGTAAGAAGTTTTCCACCAAGCTGATTACTAGCTCTCCATAGCACAGTTGTGGCTGAGAATGGCTGCTGAGTCACAGACTGCATTCCCTAGCCCTCCTTGCAAGTAGGTGAAACTGTGAACCTGATTCTTGTCAGTGGAAGATGAGTGGTGGCAGTGTGGGTCATACCTGGGACAAGGCCACATTTGAGATACTGCTGTGCCTTATCCTGCATGGAAGCTCTAGAAGGGAATGGCAAAGGGGAAGCACTGGGCATCAGGGCCCTGGCTTAGGACCACTGATCTGCTCAGGGATGCGACGGCAGAATAAAATACAGACAAATGATGTATTTTAGTTACACTGGGCACCAGGATGGTCAAAGCCAATGGTGGGCTAAGACACGAGGCGCCAGTGTCCTTGGCCTTCATTAAGTGCACAGCTTGATTGGGGAGCATGCTGTTGGGCTGCAGGAAGTGGTGGAAGTGAATTTCTAACATGATTGAGGTTCAAGAATTGAGGGACAGTACATTTTCAGAAAAGTACAGAGGAGCAGATCACGGTTAACCAGTAACCTGATCATCTGCTAACTGCAACTACTGAGCTAGAAGGAATTTGCATGAGTCAAGTTCTCAGCTGCCATGTTAT
>RJWM01005948.1:0-87931 GCA_004363535.1 Dasyprocta punctata | reverse complement strand
ATTTCAAGCCAAAACTGATCAGAGGAGACAACAAAATCACTACATACTTGTTAAGGGAACAATCCAAGAAAAGAGATTACAATCATAAATATATTTGCTCCAAATCCAGTGTACCCAACTATATAAAAAGTACTAATGGTTATGAAAAATCAAATAAGCACTAATTCAATTGTATTGGGTACCTCAATGCCCCACTTTCTCAAATAGATAGAATAACTAGACAAAAAAAATCAAGTATAGAAGCTGAAGCAAACTTTTGAATAAATGTACTTAATATATGTACAAATGTTCCACCCAACAACAGAATACACATTCTATGAGAAGCACACACAACTTTCTGTAAAATAGAC
Organism: Dasyprocta punctata; assembly: GCA_004363535.1. Taxonomy (NCBI): domain Eukaryota; kingdom Metazoa; phylum Chordata; class Mammalia; order Rodentia; family Dasyproctidae; genus Dasyprocta; species Dasyprocta punctata. The sequence continues at coordinate 87,581 of RJWM01005948.1, read as the reverse complement.
CACATACTACCTCATGGGACATGCTGAAGTAAATGCAAAGGAACTGAAATTATCTCATGCATATTACAAGATCACACTGCAATGAAATTGGAAATCAATGACAAAAGAAACCACAAAACTGCATATACATGTGGAAATTAAATAATGTCAAGCCAGTGGATCACACATGAAATTAAGAAAGAGATTAGACAGTTTCCACAATTAAATGATAATATGGATACACTATACAAGACCTTATAGGATGCAATACAAACCATCTCATGATGGAAATTTATAGCTGTGTATTCCCACATCAGAAAAACAGCAAGCTCAAATGAATAATCTAATGTTGAACCTCCAAGTTTTAGAAAAAATGAGCAAATTAAATTCAAAGGGCGCATGAGAGAGGAAAGGATAAAGTTTAGTGCGGAAATTAATGCAACTGAAACTAAGAAAACAACACGAAGAATCAATGAATCAGACTTGGTCCTTTGAAAAATTGTTGAAAAAAATAAAACAGACAAATCCTTAGAAAAGAATTTCATGCAATTAAAAATGAAAGGGGCAAAATGACAACAAATTTTTCAGAAATGCAGAAGATCATCAGTATGAGATGCTGGACTCTAATATGATTAAAAACCTCAGAAATGGAAAGATTCCTAGATATGAATGAATTACCAAAGCCAAGTCAAGAAGATATCAAAATTTTAAGTAACTCAATATCAGTCAAAGAAATTGAAGAAGTAATAAAAAATAAAACTACCAAAAAAAGACTAGACCCTGAGAGATTCACTGCTGAATTCTATAAAAACTCTAGATAAAATCTAATCTCACTACTCCTCAAGATCTTTAATGAAATCAAAAGGGAAGCAATACTTTCAAAGCCATTCCTGGAAGCAAGCATTAACCTAATACCAACCAGAAAAGGTTCTAACCAAAAGAGAGAACTGCAGGCCAGACTCTGTAGTGAACATAGGTCACTAAATTCACAATAAGATACTGTCAAACAGAACTACAGGCCAGACTCTGTAATGAACATAGGTCACTAAATCCACAATTAGATACTGTCAAACAGAATGCAGCAAATCATCAAGAAGATTATACACTATGACCAAGTAAGATTCACCCTAGTGATGCAGGGATGGTTCTACATACACAAATCACTAATGTAATACACCACATTAACAGAACCAAAGTCAAGAAAAACCACATGATTATCACAATAGATGCAAAAAGAAAAGCTATTTGAAGAAGTCCAATGCCCATTCAAGATAAACATCCTAAAGAAAATTGGAATAAAAGGACTTTATCTCAGTCTATTCAAAGCTATGTATAATTAGTGAACAGGCAACATCATGCTAAATGGAAAAAAATCCTGAAATCTTTCATTGTAAAATCAATAACAGGACAAGGATGCCCACTGTCAGCACTCCTGGTCAATATAGTTCTGGAAACATTAACCAGAGCAATTAGACAAGAGAAAGAAATAAAGGCATACATTTAGGTAAGAAAGAATTTACATGATCATTATTTGCTGATAACATGATACTTTACATAGGAGACCCCCAAAATACCACCAAAACAATCCTCAATTTAACAATCAAATTCAGCAACATGGCAGGATGCAAAGTCAACTTTCAAAAATCAGTAACATTTCTGTACACAAACTCACTAAGAGAGAAATGAAATACTTGGGAATTAATCTAATGAAGAAAGTGAAAGATATATGGTACTTGAAAATTGCAGTACTCTAAGAAATGAGATTGAAAAGAATATCAGAAAATGGAAAGAACACTTCTTGGATAGGCAGAAGCAATATAGTGAAAATGACCATACTTCTAATACTGTTATACAGATTTAGCCAGGGGTATAGCTCAGTTGTATAAGCACCTGCCTGGCAAGTACAAGGTCCTGAGATCAATTCAGGTACCAAAACCACAACAACAACAACAAAAATCCCACAGACTTAATGGCATCCCAATCAAAATACCTCACAGAATTAGAAAAAAATTCTAAAAGTCATATGGAAAGAGAAGGGACCTAGCATAGCAAAAGCAAATTTGGTCAACAAGGACAAGACAGAGACATCACAATTCTCAATGTGAAGTTATACTAGAAAACTAATGTAATGAAAACCACATGGTAAGGTAAACAAAACAAAACAAAACAAAAAACAAAAAAGACCCAAGTATCAATCTAACAGTATAGATAAGCAAACAACGCCAAGCATATTCAACTATCTTCTTTTTGAAAAATGGCCAAACACCTTCACTGGAAGGAAGACAGCCTATTTAATAAGTGGTACTGGAAAAACTGATTTTTCCAGATGTTGGAAATTGAACTTAGACACATTTTTCTTATCACACTCTAAACTAAAATTGAAATGGATCAAAGAACTTTCAAAGACATAAGTGTAGGGAAAAACTTTGTGAACAAAACTCCAATCACATAGGCAGTATTGCAAAGAACCAACATGCAGCATATATAAAGGACTAGCATGTAGTATATATAAAGAAATTTAAAAAATCAGACCACCTCTCAAATTAAAAGACCCAGTCCAAAAATGGGCATATGAAATGAACAGACACTTCTCCGTTGAAGAACTGCAAACAGGGGCTGGGGATTTAGCTCAGTAGTTCAAGTGCTTGCCTAGTAAGCTTGAGGTTGTGAGTTTGATCCCTGGTACAAAACAAAAAACAAACAAACAAACAAACAAAACTGCATACAGCAAATAAATATTTGAAAAAATGTTCAACATCACTAGTCATTCATGAAATAAAAATTAAACAATTCCAAGATTCCATCTCACTCTAGGAAAAAAAAATGGCAAGGATCAAGAAATCGACCAATAACAAATAGTGCCAATATTGTGTGAAAATTAAAACTCTTTTCCATTGCTGGAAGGTGTGCAAACTGGTAAAACAACTATAGAAATCAGTAAGTTGATTCCTCAAAAAACTAAAAATCTAGGGGTTCCTTTTGACCAGCTATTTCCCTTGCAGACATCTTCTTGAAAGAGTTAAAATCATCACACCAGAGTGATATAAACATACTCATATTTATAGTAGTACTATTTGTAATGGCTTACACTTGGAAACAGCCCATAAACCCATCAACAGATGGATGGATAATGAAAATATGCTTTTTATAAAGTGTGAACTTCTTGCCATAAAGAAGGATAAACTTGAGTTATTTTTATGTAAATGGATACACCTGGAGACTGTAATCCTAAGTGAAATAAATCAGACACACAGGTTTAAATATCTCATTGTTTCTCTTGTGTGAGAAGCATAAAGGATAAATAAGGAGCATAAAGGAGAATAGATATTGGAAAGCAGGGAAAAACATGTTTAAAGGGAAGGGGAACAAGAGGGAAAGAAAGAAGGAAAGGAAGGGAAAATGAAAAAAAAGAGAATGGAAGGAAAAAATTGAAAATAAAAACTTTTCTAAATCAAGAGGCCAAGAATGTTTGAAGGAAGGGAAGGGGAATGGGCAAAAAAAGACAATTAAGATGTATTGCATACAGGTACAAATGGCCTATGTTGAATATGCTCAATATGCAAGGCAATATGTACTAACAAGAAAATTTAAAAATAAATAAGTAAATAAGTTTAGTTTGAAAAATATCAATATTTGATTAGGGAAAAAAGAGCAAAACACATAGATAGGCAGGTATTTTGCAGAATAATATGTATACATGAAAAAATATTTATTAACAGTTATGTGAGTGTAAGTTAAAAACATACTGAAATATCACCATACCGTCTGTCAAACTTAAAATAAATAATAGCATTGAATGATATAAAATACAGAGCTCTGGAAATTCTTATTAACTGGCAGTCAGTATATCAATTCATTAAATCTATTTTTCATTTACTTACTGAAATTGAATATTAGTGCTTCCTAGAATCCAGAAATTATGCCTATAGCTGTGTACCTTAGACATACATTTGCACATGTGTACTAAGAAAAGTAAATACTATTTACAGAAATGTTGTAATAGGCATAATGTAAAACACTACAAATATACATGAATGATATAATGAATACTTTTTCATATTTATAAAATAAAAACTATATAGTAATGAAGACAGATGATCTATAACTAACTATATGATCTGCATTAAATTAGAAAAAATGTTGAACAGCAAATATAATTATAAAAGTCCATGAACCAACAATTCAGCCTATACAGAGAGAGAAACCAAATACCAAATCATTGTTGTGATTGACTTGTGTTATGGGTAAGGACAAAGATATGGTAAGGGAGAACAAATTGAGGTTCTAAGGTGGAAATAAAACTTTCCCTTGAAGGTGATGGATGCTTAGTTCTTATTTTTCTTGGCGCGTGTGTGTGTGTGTGTGTGTGTGATTTAGATACAAATTTCACAGAAAGTCTACCCTAAGGTTGTATGTTTTAATCTTTAATTTGGAGAAAAAAGTTGATTTTAACTTTAAATGGAGACAATGTGGTAGAAGTTTTGAAGCTGAATATACCTACTCTTAAATTTTCATTTAAAAGTTTACTCATTTTTAATAGGAAAACTTGAGGAAAGGCATTTACTTTGCTTCATTTTTCTAATGTATTGTGGGGATGAAATGATGTAAACCAGTACTACCTGACCATTGGTACCAGGAACCAGTTTCCTGGAAGCAAATTATTCCTCAATATAGGGAGTTAGTCTTGAGATGATTCATGTTAATTACATAAATTAAGCCCTTTGGTTCCATTACCTTGGACAATATAATGAAATAATTATACAGTTCACATTAGAGCAAAATCAGTGAGAGTCCTTTGCTGGTTACCTGCAAGTAGAGTCCTATCCAGGGGTGATAGACAGTGACATCTCAAGTGTATTACTTATGTTTCATCTACTCAGTAATTTCATTTTGGTTGCTGTCACTGTGGAGAGCACTGCTTCACAAAGACGGTATGCTGTCAACACAACCAGACTTTTAAGCACTTTTGTAGCAACTTCAGGATGTTCTGCTTTGACTTTAATGCAGAACATAAAGAGATTTTTAGTTGACTCAAGAATATTTGAAAGCTGCCATCATTTACCATCTCAGGTAGTTGACCCTCTTTTACTACAGTCAAAATTTATTCATGTATCTTCTTCACAATGGGTTGCAGACCCATTTTGTACCAGATATGAAGTCTTCTGTGGTTGGACAGCTTTACTTAAAAGTCCTTTCTAGGATGAGTTAGATGATCATGCACCAAATGAAAGAAGAAAAGTTTGCTTTCTGTCTCCTTCAGGCTCTGCTAATGTTGAAACATGTCAAAAATACCAAGGTTCACTAATTGACCCCATAATTACAGTTTGGCTTTGAATCTGGACTCTTTAACTACCATCTTGAACCAGTTTTTCTTCCTTGAAATAAGATTGTGTTCATTGACAGGACTATGTCACACCAGTAAGCAGGTTTCCTTATCCATTCTATGTCACTGAATTATGTTTCCAATGGCGATTGTTTTTCCAAGAGAAAACTTTTGCAAGTCCAAAAGTGCATTGAGTTATCTATCTTTAGAAAGTCATGTAAATTTCATGTCTAAGAGATGAGAGCGCTCTGCCTCCATCTTCACCTATTGCTGCACATATAGATGTGTTAAGGCATGGAGTATATGGTGGTTGATAATTTTAATCATGTTCTGCAAAACGTTGTTCAGGTCACTTTTTTTGCTAGCCAACATTTCTCCATGGATGACGCAATGGAGAAAACCCAATTCACAAGTAACTTCTTCAACCTCAGTATGAAACTAGAAAGTATTTCAGTCACTCTGTCCATGCATATATTGACACAAAATGATCAATTCAGTTTTTCTGATATTAAATCTTTCAAAAATGTGACTATTTCTGTGGCGGTAGTATTGGTCGGCAACAAAAAATAAGCATATCCCATGCACACCGTTCTGAAAAATATATTACAAAAAAACAAGATTGTTTTCCCTTTGTTTCCAACGCAGGTAGACTCATCAACTTGAATTGCATGCCACAGTGACTCAGTAATGATTTGTAACAATTATGCCACGATTCCTCTGCTGTTTTATCAGGTGGTTAGATTATGATCTTATGTAATCGCTTCCATTCTTTGCATTCATGTGGGTATTTTTCTTAATAATTTCAAAGGCTTGTCTTTTAATGCAGTGTGGTCGCCCTCCATGTGTCAAAATAGTTTTGAAATTTTCATAGCTTTGTTGGACAGCTGGTATCCATATATTACGCAAACCAGACTTGGAGAATGTGAATCTCCCATCATAACCCATGATTTAAACAGTAATCTTGGTACTTTGAAGGCAGCTTTCTTTTCTTTGGCAGTCCTAGGATCTTCTCCTGTCTCATCACTGGGGCTTTCCTTCTTTTCAAATGAGCCCTCCAGTTACATTTGTCTTCTACTCACTTGGCTAGGCTTAGCTTGTGTGCTTTACCAAAACTGACTGGGACAAGTGTATAGTTAACAAAAGAGGCATAGACAAATGTGGCAAATAAAGTAATTGGTAGGCTATAAGTGTCATATTTTGACTTAAAGCCTCCACCAGATGCAAGTATACAATTGAAGTACATCAACTCACTTGTCACTAGAAAACATGTCATCAGATGGAGCTTAGTTCATTTGTTACTCACTGATAGGGCTGACACACGCCTACAAGGGATTGATTTATTATTGTCTCTGTGCAATCAAAGCTCTCTGCTAATGTTAATCTGTATTTGCAGTCACTTCTAGTGTTAGGATTACCACATCAGCTCCATATCAGAACATCAGACATCAGATTCTCATAAAAAGCTTTCAACCTAGATCCCTCGGATGTGCAGTTTATAGTTGGGTTGAACCCTGCTGATCTGGCAGGTGAGATAATGCAAATGATGAGAGCAACTGTAATACAGATAAACCTTTGCTTACTTGCCTGCAGCTCACTTCTTAACAAGCCACAGATTGGTACCAGTCAATGATCTAGTGGTTGGGAACCATTGATATAACCTATGTAGTTACTTAGAACAATACCTAGCTAATGGCAGCAGTTTTTTGATTTAATTTAATTTTATTTTATTTCAAAGACCAAAACATCAATGAAAACAATGAAACAGAATTTCAAAATAAGTTGATTGGAGAGTAACAATAGTTAATACATTGCATACAGTTATTGACAAAGTAGTTGCTCAAAGTACAACATATAAGGCATGAAAAATGGAACAAACAATATTAGCATAAACCTTTCTTTTCATGAACTAAGAGAAATTTATATATATATGTAAAACATACATTATATGTATATGTTACATATGTATATACACATTTGTATATATGAATATGCATATATGTTATATATTTGTATATACACATATAAATTTTTGTTTTCTATTCCCTTGCTTCATCTCTTCTTTCTGCATCCCAATTTTTCTTTCCTTTTGAACAGTTTCTTCCCATTTTGTAATATCTATTGTGCATTTTGGATCTTATTTACTGTTTCAGTTTCTCACACTATGGAGGCAATACGATGTTTACACATGCATGTCTGATTTATTTCACCTATGAGTATAGTCTTAAGTTGCAGTCATTTACCTATAGAAGTCCCAAGTTTACTAAACCTTCTTTATTGCTAACAGTACTCCACTGTATTAAAAAACAAATCTTTTTTATTCATTCCTCAGTTGATGTGAATTTAGGTTGTTTCTAAGATTTAGTTATTGCAAATTATACTGCTATAAACATAGATGCACATATAACATGATGGTCTGATGTTTTTAATTCTTCTGGGAAAATACCCAGAAGGGGAATAGCTGGGTTGAATGGGACCTCTAATCCTAGGTTTTTGAGCAATCTCCTCACTGATTTCCACACTGGTTGCACCAATCTACACCCCCATCAACAGTGAAGAAGGGTTCCTTTGTCTCACAGCCCCTCCAGCATTCATTATGGGTTGATTTATTGATGACAGCCACTCTTTCTGGGGTGAGATGGAATTTCAGTGTTGTAATTTGTATCTCTTGAATGACCAATAATATTGAACATTTTTTTCATATACTTATTTGCCATTTGTACTTCTTCCTCTGAGAAGTGTGCATTCAACTCAGATGCCCATTTTTGGACTGTGATTTTTAATTTGGAGGGTTGATAATTTCCAATTCTTTATATGTTTTAGATGTAAGTCCTTTGTCTGAGGGACAGCTAGCTATAATTTGTTTCCACTCTGTGGGCTGTCTTTTCACTCTGTTGGTTATTTCTTTTGCTGTGCAAAAGCTGTTTAACAAGGTGAGATTCCATTTGTTTATTCTTTATAGTTTCTTCCATGCAGTCTGGGTTTTGTTCAGGAAGTGTCTTCAAGATTTCTACGTATTTTCTCTTCCAGTAGATTTAGTGCTTCTGTTTTACTATTTTGATTTTTGATCCATTTAGACTTTAGTTTGGTGCATGATAATAGACACGGGCCTGGTTTTACTCTTCAGCATATGGAAATTCAGTTTTCCCAGCACCATTTATTACCAAGTGTGTATGTTTGGCTCCTTTGTCAAAGATAAGGTGTCTGGGTATATTTGTGGGTGTGTCTATATCTTCTGTTCTTTTCTATTCATCCTCAAGTCTGCTTTTTTTTCCAGTATCATCTTGATTTTATCACAGTAGCTTTGTAGTGTAATTTCAAGGCAGCTTCTTCTTCATAAAAGGTTTTTGGTTTTTCTCTTCCTCTATAATCTCTTCCCAATTTTCACTACCATATTTCCTTGGTATGATTCGTTTTCATTAGACAATGCATAGAAATAAAGTCCACTTAAGTAATACTCCCAAAATGCCATAAAACAATTGCATAATTGATTTCCATGGAAAGTTCTATGAAATTTGAGTTGTAGTTAAGCCTGCTAGTACATGTTTGTAATCTCAGCACTCTGGGAGGCTGAGGTAAGAAGACTGAAAATTCAAGACCAATCTGAACAATTTAGTGACTTAACAGGACTCTTAAAATATAACGTAACAGGCCTGATGTAGCTAAGTGCAAAGTCCAAGGGTTCAATTTCTTATATCACCAAAAAATCAGAAGAATGGAGATAATAAAAATCGAAAAAAGACATTAGAGTTCTACAAAAATAAAACAGAAACATATATTCAAGAAAATTACTGAGTATAATATTTATTAGTATAAATGCATGGTTTCTAACTTCAAATGATAGGTTTTGCTGAGTTTTTACAATATTTTGAATCCTTCCTCAAATCAAATATACATGTATTCTGAAATTTTGTCTAATTTCACTGAGCTCAGAAATATTTATGGTTTATTATCTTCATATAAAAATCAATGGTCTAATTTGTTGTTTGTGAAAAAACACTTCAAATCCTTAAATTTAAAAATACAGAAAGAGCATACAAGATAAATTTTTTACAAGAAAAGTTGATATTAACTGCAACACTTTTCTTATTTTTAAAAGTAATATAATTAAACAAGGAACAAATACAGTTTATACACTGTATAATTTCATTCTTCCATAATAGTAATAAAGAAAAATATGTGGGAGCAATTTATTGTATTGCTATTTAAATGGGCTTGTGTGTAAAATTGATATTTAATCTCTAATTAGTTATTAAGGAAATCAAATGCACCTTAATAAGGTTACATTTTGATGGCCTCTTATTGTTGATAGGTATTCAAATACTGTATTCTATAAAGGTCTTAGTATAATTGATAATGTCATTACTAATCAGTATGCAAATACATGGTACTAACTGCAGTCTCTGATTGAAGGTTTTATTAGAAATTAGAAAACTCACAAAGTGTCAGTAGTAGAAAAAAGAAAATGTGGTGCTATGATACTGCCACCTTTGCAATGCAGTTTTCATCTACAAGGATCAGTTAAAGTGCCAGAAAAATGACACTGTATTAGGTAAAATAGTTATTATAATGAAAATGCTCTTGCTACTATTCTAGTAGACTACACTTGAAAACCTACTTTACTTTGAGAAAAAACTACTGTACTTTAAGAAAATTAAATATAAATATACCAAAACATGTTCATTTAGTCACTAAGCAATAAAAGTCATATTAGAATACAGACAGATAGATAGGCAGACAGATAGATAGACAGACAAATAGACACAATGTCTGTATGCATATACATGTGTTTTATTTTTCAGGAAATTTGAACTACAGAAGTATATCTGCAAAACAGGTAAAATTATGTGTGACATTTGATACTGGTGAGATTGTTGGAAATAAAAGTCATCATCTCTATAAACACTTAAGAAAAAATGATAGGTATCATGCAAATCAGGGATAAGATTCTTTTTTATATTTTATCATGAAAACTATGTTATCATATTGAGGAACGTTAAAGAAGTGTGGAAAGTGATGGGAAAGAGCAGGAACATATTTAGCCTTTGGATAAATGTAGAAAAATATGTAAAACTGAGAAATGCATAGTTTAATAGGTACAGCAAATTTAATTTGAGAGAAAAGGGATGAGAAGCTAATGCAAACCCATACTGTTTTATCTAAACATCAAGATTTTGACAACAGCATGAAAAAATTAACATCATGGAAAACTAATTTCAGAAGAGGTGGTGAGGATGAGAAAGATTCGTTGTAATTTTATGTTAAATTTGACATAATAAGATGATAATTTTTAGGAGACAGCATGGAATAAGTTCCAGAATGGAACTTATTAGTATATAATTTTTTATAAGAAATGTGATCTTCTGCCCAAAATTGTGTTCAATGTTTCTCTCAGAATACGCACATGTGACAGGACACCATTTATCATGCTTTCATCTTCTGAGTATGTAAACATAACTAAGAAATTATCTCTTCCTGTATGACTTTAATAGAGTAAGAAAGAAGCAAAAATTTTAAATACTAAAGTAAATGATATGCCATCATCATAATTTGGAAAATAGGTGATTTTAAGCAAAAGGGAAGAAATTTCTCTATTTACCTTTGCAAATATAGACAACACACAAAAGAGACAGCAGTTCAAATGAGTTGTAAATAATTTTGTTTAAAATCATTAGGCAAAGGGTGTGGGGTGGGGTGCTCAAGACAGAAAGAAAAAGGACATGTAGAATTGGATGAGCTGTGACTAAGCATGGCTAAGCAGTGAGGTTATACAGACTCTAGTTTATGCTTACTACATATTATTCAATTTGTAATGGAGTTTATCATAATAAAGACTAGTATAAAAATTACAAAAGTATCCAGTCAGTGTATGTATTTGTCAATGGGCATAGACCAACAACTATGTGTATGTTGATAGTCATGAAGTTCTGAAAAATTCTTTAAACAGTCTATTATTTTTGTGCTAGCTTCCTTGTATTGACTACTGTTCTGTTAGTATTTTAAGCATGGTGTATGTTCTTTCTTAACAGTGAAAAAGATGTTGACTCTTCATATGCAAGTAGAAGGGCGTTATCAGTGCTCAAATTATTGTGACTATTGAAATTATGGTAGTTGTGAAATAATTGATTCCTTAGGCAGCAATATATTCTAATTAAGTCTTCACATACAGAGTTTGAGAGTACTTAATTATTTCATGAGAGGCAACCATTAAGAAGCACAAGTCAAAACAAATATATGTTATTAGTATTTTGGTTATATGTTTTAATCAAAATAGATTTAGTTTCTAAATAATATACCTATTGTTTTTAACAAACCCTTACTAAATGTGACTCTTTTCTAATAAACAAATCATGTATAATAAAAGCCAACATAATTTTGTTTCTCATTTGTTGGTTGGCATCCATAGTATTTAATATTTTCCCTAACAATATAAGATTCAATAGTATTTATTAAGTAAATGAATAAATGTTCAAATTAATCAATTAATTAGTGTTAGAAATACAAATGTAACTTTAACTTATTACCCTGGAACTAATATTAAAATTGGTAAAATTCTTCCAGAAATCTTGATTTTTTCTACCTATTTTATGTTATTTATTCCTGTAATATTCTTTCTTTTTCATTTATTTTTATTTATTTTTTTTATTTGAGAGAAAATGAACACAGAAAAGAGAAACAAAAAGCAAAAGAGGAAAACAAACAGCAACAAATCCAATACGATAATGTCATAGGTTTACAAAATGAGATGATTGGAATTTGACAGTAGTTGTAATATTGTATATAGTTACCTTCAAAGGGGTTGTTCAGATTAACAGATATAGACATGTAAAATTGATCTAATCACATGAGTATTAACTGTTCTTTTTCAATAGCTAATTCATTTAGTAATATAGTCATTTTAACTATCTTATGTATACCTACTTATAAACTTATGTCTTTTTCCTTTTCCCTTCCTTCTTTCCTCCTTTCCCCTTAGAATACCTCTTGTTGTCTTTAAAATAACTGCCCATATCATCAGACCTAATATAATCAAACAAAATGATACAGAATAAAACCAATAAAAAATAAAGCAATGGAAGCAATACATAGTAATACAATGTTGATTTCTATAATACCTCATATTATCTTCTAAGCAGTTGCCTATATCATCTGTTATAATACAATCAAACAAACCAAAATAGGTTAAAATCACTCAGAACAGAACAATGAAAGCAATACAGGGTTTCAAAACAGGGTGATTAAATATCAATAAAGGCTTCCCTAATATATTTTATCTTTAAAATAGCTGTCTATGTCATCATATATAATGAAATTAGGCAGGTTGAGATAGAATAAGATCAAACTAAACAGCTCATTGAAAACAATACTAGACTCAAATCCCAATGATGGATTATTCAGTTGTCTGCCCGACTCGGTGATCTCCCTCTGCCACACTGTTTCTGGAGCTATGGACTTCTTTTTCTCTAAAATGTCCTTCAGTATTCTTTGTAGGGTTGGCTTGGTTGTCATACATTCCTTTAGTTGTTCTTTGTCATGGAAGTATCCTGTTTCTCCATTGATTTTGAAAGATAATTTTGCAGGGTACGTCAATCTGGGTTGGAAGTTGTTTTCCTTTAGGGCTGGAAATATTTCACTCCAAGGTCTTCTTGACCTGATGGTTTGTGTTGAGAAGTCTGTCGTGATTCTGATGGGTTTTCCTTTGTAGGTGATCTGTTTTTTTTCTCTAATAGCTTTTAATATTCTGTTTTTGTGTTGAGTTTCTAGAATCTTGATTATCATATGTCTGGGTGTAGGTATATTTTGTTTATGTTTAGCTGGAGTTCTATATGCTTCACTTATCTGAAAGTCACTTACTGTTCCCATGCTTGGAAAGTTTTCTGAAATTATTTCTGTAAATAGGCTTTTAATTTGATTTGTATTGACCCCTGCTTTTTCACTCCACTTTTTATTCTTAAGTTATGTTTCTTTGGGTTGTCTTGGAGCCGTTGTATTACTACTTCCAGGTTTCTTGTTATTTTTAAGATATCTTTCCTTTCACAATCACAAGCTGCAAACCTATCTTCAAGGTTTGAAAGTCTATCTTTATTTTCCTTCAGGTGGTTTTGCCAACTTTCATTAGAGTTTTTGATTTCCTGGTAATCTCTTTGAATTTGTTTCATGTATTCTAATCTTTTTTGTATTGTTCATCCCAGGTTTCCCTTGTATTCCTATGCTCCATTTTTTCATCTATATCTCCTTTAGAGATGCCTAGCAATTCTTTTATTATGTTTTTCATTTCTTAAGTTGAGTTAGTATTTCTGTTCTAATTTGTTTTATAGCCTCATGAAGTTGTTTCTTTACTTCAGTTATTATCACCTCAGAGACTTTAGTTGTGGGACTCCCGATCTCTTCTGTGTTTGCTTCTCCTGGATTTGTTCTGCTTGGATTGGAGGCCAGAGACTGCTTTTTGCTTCTTTGTCTTTACATATTCCTGGGTTGTTCTGGACAAGTGTGTACTGGGGATTTTGGTATTTCTCACATTGTCTATAATTTCTTAAGGTTAGACTGGTTCTTCTAGCAAGTGCTGATTGTGGATATCTGATGGTTGCCACTGGGTGCACTGTTACAGTGCTGTCTGCTGCCTTTCCCCAGCCGGCTTTGGCTCCCAGATGTCTGGCACAGTGCGTGGGGGCAGGGTCGCTGCCTGGGAACCTGGGCCGGTTATCTACGAAACTTCCACTATCACCCCTACAGTGCATGTCGAGCTGTAGTCTCCAGACTGAGCCATTCACCTGCTGGGACCCTCTGGGGCTCAGTCAGAGCAACCTCCATTGGACTATGCCCAACTAGGAGTGGCCCCAGCCCCAAAATGGCCCCCAGCCCCTTGCTCTCCCTTGTGGGTGTTCGGGTTCTGCTCACCATCAGCCAGTCCAGTCTTCCAGGTCTGCTCCCACTGTCCACTGCCACTGTCCTCTGACACCGCCTCTCTGGGCAGAGGCCTCCAGGGTCATCGCCACTGCTGCGGCTGCAGCACTCCAACCTTGCATTCCCGGGTTCTAGCAACTCCTTTCACAGAGTGGGTTTGGCTCCCAGGAGAGGTGCCACCAGCCACCACCCTCCTTGTCTAAGTGCCTCTTTCCACTTTTTCTGTGGGCTTCAATTCTCGCTTTAGTTCTTCCTGGGTCCAGAGAACCTGCCTCCCTCCTTCTTGTCTTCCCCATGTTGCTATATTCCAGCATCCAGATGCTATCTTTCAGGGAGGCTACTTACCCTGCTGTTTACTGTTCCACCATCTTGTCAAGAATTTCTTTTTTCCTCTAAAAATCCTACCAAAACTTAATTTCTACCACTTGAATATATTTGCCTTGGGCTCATTGCTCATGTAATATCTTCATGCTTTAAGATGCTATTATTGCACAATTATGTAGACGATACTTGAAACACTCTTGTGACACCTCCTACTCTATTACCTTAACAATTTTTCTCAGTACTGGAGATTGAACCCAGGTCCTTAGCATTGAGCTGTGTTTCCAGGCTCATTTTATTGTTTACACTGAGATGGTTTCTTGCTAAGTGGCTATATTGCCAGTCTGAGCTCGAACTTGTGTTCTTCCTGCTTCAGTCTCCTGGAGCACTGGAATTACAGTGTGTGCCACCATGCCCCACTACTTTAAAATGTATTTTAATATTTTCTATGTTGTATGTTTTTTCTCCAAAATAATGTTTTTCTATAGTCCCATTTATTTTGTCTCATGGTCCTGGTCAATGCCGCCAGAGCCCAGCGGGGTGGGTCCCGAAAGGGCCCATTGAGACCAAAAATTTTGCTTCTTTTGCTATTCAGTGATCCCAAATTGATGTGTTTCATATATAAAAAATAGTTACTATTTTCTGGGAAATTCCATTGTTGATAAAAACTGAATTTGGATTTTCCTCACTTCTTTCAGGCTTTTGTATGTACACCTTAGCAATGGCATCACTGTCTCCCTTTTCTTAGTGTTTCCTGGGAACCAGCAACATCGTAAAGTCTCAGTTGATTTATAATACACATTTGAATTGTTTGCACAGGTATTCCACCTCAAGCTACCATGCACACATAATACACAAATTACCATATACTGATCTAACACCAGTAATACTTATGAAAGAATAGATGAATCCTATTTATAGCCTTCATCTTACTACATATTTTGTCACACAACTTGCATATAGAGTAGTGTATACACCATGAGTTTTGACTGGTATTTAATTCGATCTGTCTAAATTTGGGCATAGTACAGTAACTTTTGATTTTCAGTGTCTTACAAGGTAGTATAATGGTGAAGATCTTAACAGCTATCATAGGTTGGTTGTGAATATAAAATGAACTCTCAACTGTGAGATAATTTCATTCAGTGTATGAATGAAAGTAGTTTTTTTCAGTTTTAGGTTTATATCATGTAACTACATGCATGGACAAATATAAATCCTTAGGAGAAATGTATTTTCTAATCCATATGTTTCACAGACTATAATTTTGGAATTCTAGCTTATATATGCCTACAGTGTCAAACCTGAATTGTATATATATATATATATATATATATATATATATATATAAAGTGTACAAGTGTATGCCCATTTAATTCAATGTTATAACAGCCTAAATTTTGCTCTTTTCTGGTAAATGAAAGTGACAAGAAATGAGTTGGTGTGATTGCTATGAGATCTATTTAGTTTGTGCTAGTTGACTTTTCTATAAATGACTGAATGAACATGTTATCTTAGTATTAGAAATATTTGAAGGGTCTCATTCACCTTGGAGAGTAATTACTTTATTGTGCTTTTTTTCTGAATTTCATGAATAAAGATTAAATATTTGTTATTATTTCAAAGGATGCAATTAAAACCCTTAAATATATATGATGCTAGTTTAGAACCAAAAAAGCCTCAGGGTATGAGTTTAAATACTAAAATTGTGTACCTATGAAATGCATTGTAACAAAGAGCCAGTCGATGTGAAACCCAGCTGGGCAATAGCTATGCATATAGCCTCAAGCAAATTGCATTATTATATTTATATTATAATGACTGGCCCCTACCTGACATTATAATTTCTGCCATCTCAAGCATTTCATTAAACTGCTACCAGACTTAAAAAAAACTATTATTTTAAAATGCTACCAGAGGCTGTGGGTATAACTCAGCATCACAGTGCCTGATGAAAAGTGCAAAGTCCTGAGTTCGGTTCTTAGTTCCAAAATAAAAGTGTTACCAGATTAAAAAGCTGAGATTGAATGGAACTTAATTTCCATACACTAATTCTGCTTCTCTCTTTAGTGAGATTAAAAGGGACTTAGGCTATGCTATTGAAAGGAAAAATAGTGGTAACCTAATTCAAGTCTTATTTCACAATTGAGAAAATTATTGATCTGAAAGGGAAACACATTACTAGAGATCACAGATGTAGACATTACGTAGTCAAAAACTGTGACATGGGTCCCTTTGCTCAAGCAACATGGAGAAATATAAAAATAAAATATGAAAAGTTATGTTTCTACTAATAAAACACTATTTATTGACATTCAGCACGGTTAAAAAGTAAAGTGAAAAGTACATTGTCAGAGGGTGATTATCAAATTGACACACATGATTATTAAAATGCCTGCCCTGAAACCTCAGTGAAGTCACTGTGAAATCTTTGAAGGGAGAGTCTTTATCATATTATCATACTATCTTCTGTCTTTTCAAGTATTTAACAGTGACTGGAGTTTGGTAAGCATGCAAAAATTGCTTTCTGAATGAATGGCCTAATTCAAGCTTTGAGGATGCCTCACATCTGTCAGATTTAGAATTTCACCATATTCTCTAAAAGCTATGCAACTTTTCTGACCATTGTGGAAATGCATATCATATCTGCTGAACTTATTTCTCAGCTAATGAAAGATGAAATGACTCAAAGACACTATAGGAAAAAATTTCTACCACACTCTAATAGTCATATACAACATACTAGTAATTCTTATTTTGGGTTTAGGAAATAATTTCAAATAAAGCATTTCCAAATTATCAATATGATTTCCAAGTAGAGTAGTGGACTATATATTATCAAAATAATAATACAAGAATTATTTCTTAAGTATCTTTTATGTCAGTTTTCCTAAAGTAGATATATATTTTTTCCAAAAAAGTTTCAAAACTGTTGTCAATTTCAGGAAGTTTGTACAACAAGTAAAACATACACTACTTTAAGTAGGTCTTATTAAATTATAGAAAACTTCAAAATGAAGAAACTTGATGATTTTTTCAAGGTAATATTACATTTACTAAAGCTAATGTTCTTTGTCAAGTAGACTATGAACCTTATTTCTGTAGCTCAAGTTAGTTTATAACTGATTGATAAATAGGAAGATGATGTCCATATGCAGATGTCACCATTGTTCACCTTTGATACTTTCAAGAATGCAAATGAATGCTATGGGTGTTATTACATCTGAGTATTGGGTAGAGAAACACAATCTTGTACACAATGACAATTTATCCCAGATTTTTTCTTTGGAATATTCATGTGCTCAGTTTTGGCAGTACTTACTGTTTCAATCACTTCTCCATGCAATTATGTAATTTTTCTCTTCTATTCATAACTCAGCAGCTTCCAATTCACTTTACATCCTTTCATCAAGCTATTTTTAGCTTTTATTTTTACAGAAAAGTTCACTGATTTCTATAGTCCACTCTATGTGTTTGGTATTATAGCTTTTAAAATATTTTTATGTAAAAATCACCAAGCTCTTCTAGAATGACAGAACTGTTTCTGTCATTGTTTTGATTACAAAATTATCCTTATTCTCTCACTAGATTTGTCAGTTTCAGTATTCGATTTTTCAAAATACAAAATTTTGTAGAAATTCATTATTCTGCTGTCATCCAATGCTGGGTTCCACTTTAGAGAAACTCGGGTAATTAAGATGAAGCCAAGGTCTTAAAGAAGTTTAAAGTTTCAGAAAACAAAGATACTATAATTAGAGATGCATAAATAAGATGTGATGAAACTGTAGAAAAAACAAACCCATAATCTAGCAAGAAAGTGAGAGTTATGGGAAAGTTTCAGTGAATGTTTCCCCAAGGTAGGATAATTCAGAATGTGTGTATAAGAGACAGAAGACATAAGAGGAAAGGACATTTTAAGCAAGCTCACAGACACCAAAAAGAAAAAAAATTAGCATACAATTTTTTAAAGGTTTCATGATATTTATATCAGTGTTAAAAACAAGGTTATGGATTTATCCTGTATCGTTGATTGGCCTGTTTTGTTCTGTAGGTCATGAAAATAACTTATGGTGTCAAGATTAAATAAATGGCATTGAAGTTTTGCCAGCATCAAAAAGAAAGAGAAAACGGTAATAGAAAAAAAAAATTTTACTACAAGTTGAAACATACCCTACTATTTTAATAACTTCAGAGATTGGCTTTATAAAGAAGCATGTAGATTGCTTATTTTTTTCACAAACATCATTCACTTTATAGAAATAAGAGAAATAGAGCTAGAAACCAAAACTAATCCAAGAGTTCACAACCTGAGCAGTGTAATTCACAAAAGAAATATTAGCATAAAACTTGGAACCGGTGGAGTACCGTATGGCTTCCTGACACAGTTTTTCAATCACACAGAGAACTAATAGACTGACATTTGCATTTTTCCTGAGACTAAAAAAGTAGTGTATCAATCTACTGTGAGCATATTCAGAATTTCATTACAAAGAAAGGCCAAAACATAAAGTCAGTTTCTAAAATCAGAGGTGCAAGTATACAGTGAAAAGATTTGTGACAACAAGATGGGTATTTAAAGGTAAGAGTAGGTAACAGCAGCTTTGGCTGGCTTACAGAGGCAATAAAGGAAATACAGCTTAATTTCTATTATTATAAAGGAAAGATGTATTTCACCTGGGTTTTTAATGTTCTTATAATTCTATAATTACAGATTAGGTAGGAAATGTCAAGTAACCACAGTGTGGTTTCTGAAAGTGCCATAAAAACTCAAACAAGTACAATAACGTAAGGTTTTGTGAATACCTAGTGATTTTTATCCTTTGCGACTAGTTAAAATAAACAATTTATTTTAAGGATGCTACTATATGGAATTAGAAAAACAAAGCAGTGTAAGTAATGATTTATAAAATATATAATTAGATAGGCAGCCAAAAAACAATGTAGAACTTTTCTAAATAATAAGTACTTTCATGTAAATCTCTTGGGGAAAAAGCAATTTTAAAACTGCATCCATATTTTAAAAAAGACAAGTAGAGAATACACAGTAAAAGAAAGAGAAATAAAATATTATTTGAATCAGGTACAACATTACTTGAATTTGATTGTAAGAATATAATCTAGATTATAATTAAACTTTTTAAAATTTTTTATTTTAAAAGGCAAAACAGAAAAAGAAGGATAGAAATGTTATAGAATTTCAAAAAAATATTTGAGCATTTTGACTGTTTTCCGTATTAAAATTGAAAAATGCTTTATTTCCATAAATATAATATGCATTGTTTAACCTGCTTCCCTTGTTTAAATCCTGCTTCCCTGCAATATTTAAGTACTTATTGTATACAAAGACATGATGGATTGATCCTTTTAAGAGACTAAGCCATTGTTTATAACAAATAAATGTGTAAGACAGCATGTGATAAATATGTAAGCAATTTACACAGGGAACACAGAAAAAAATTGTCATAGATATCTGAAGAAATAAGGTTAGCTTTTTTGAAGAAATGGACTTTAAATTGAATCCTAATAGTATCTAGAGCAATTTTACAGAATCCTAGCAAAATACAGAGGAAATGTAAATTATGGAAAATTATTAGTGCCAAACACTTTCGAAGGCAAGCAATTTTGTTATTCAAGTTCATCTGCATAGTTTTGTGAGGGCTGTAGTATGTTTGTGAAATAATGAATTTTAAGAATAAAGACTGATCGAAAGATCAGAGCAACAGTATGGAGAATTTAGATTATAAAGCCACAATAATAAGGAAACTTGAGAAATTTTTGGATAGTCATTTAGTAGGTTCAAACTTTTCTTCAGGAAAATTGCATAAATGTACTATAGAGTATGGATTACTCAGTAAAAAACTTGAATTGAGGTGAGTTGTAGGAAAAGACAAACAAATTTATGTAAATAATCATTATTATATAAATGTAATAATAAATGAATTCTTAAAATATTGTAAATGCCATCTAAACTATACCTATTAAATTGATTTCAGAGATAAAAATTAGCATTTGGAAAGATCTAAAGGAAACAAAATGAGGTAATGATGGAATAAAAGACTGCACAGGCACATCAGTTTGAATGACTATTTACACACCAAATTAATTTTACTAGACTTAAGGAAGCCAGGTAAGAGACCACAGTGCCTGGTTTTAGTATGATAGTGGGAAAAGATGCCCATGTCAAGCCTTCTCCAACACTAAGCAGTGTGATCTAGAGAAAGAAACTTGCCATTTGTGGTTAGAAAAAAGTATCACAGCCATTACATTTGAAACCAGGTCCTCAGTAGTGTAAATGATACCTGAGAGACTCTTACAGTTTCTTCCTCCAGGCAAGTAGCCATGGGCATACCTCCTGAAATTGCATTAACCTGGCAGCTGACTGAATCTATCACTCCTTCTTCCATCTCAGGCAGCAGAGAGTCGAATACAACTCTATTTGCTAAGGAGCAGAGAAAAACAGCTAGAGCAGGACATTGCTTTGATGAAACCAAAGGGCCCTAGACATGCCAGAACACACAGAAGGAGCCTCTATACATATGCTAGAATCAAGCAGAAACCTGAGTATGAGTGGGATAGACTCGAATTTTGGTCTACATTTTGCCAACCTTTGCACAGAACTTGAACATACTCCTGTATCCTGAAACTATGCAAGATCCTGATGTTGTACAACTGAAGTATGAGTTAGCTAAGTATCAATCTTTATGACCAAAGGGTGTCTTTATCACTCATCCACCAAACTTGGGAGGCACATCTATCCCCTGGTCAGAACCCACAGATGGAGCCTGTACACCTGTTCTGGCACCAAGTGGGGAGTTTTGTCACAAATCACAGCTAGCTGAAATGTAGGCTTAACAGTACCTTTATGAATGTGCAATTCAGTTTAGCATCAATCTTAATGGCAAAAGGACCATCTTTGCCAACATTTTCTCAACATGGATGACTTAGTGTGGAACAAGACTGCATTTTCTGAATACAGGGTAGGAAACACAAGATTTTTCTTTGCAACTTGATGCCAGGCAGGTGAAACCTAACACTGGACATATCCTAATATCCTTCCTCACCAGACAGTGCATAAAGTTGGAGTCTCTGAAGTTTCTGGTGTCAGGCAGGGACACACAGCACTGATCCATTGAATTTCTATCAAACCATCATCACCTGTGGATGGTTGCAGCTGTGTCAAACTATGCATCCACAACACTCCTAGGCAGTCCTTAGAAATCTGGGCCTTTGCTCTATTCAGTGTTGTCCTGGTCTGAGTAGGCTTTGAGGTAATTGTGTGACACTGCTTTCTGGTATTGGTGGCCACAGGTATGGCATAGAAGTCTGAAGCTGATCACCCCACAATGATTTCATGCAAACCTATACCAATTCCATTAGCATTCATAGAGTGGCTTCAAGGTATGTCCTACCCTTTTTAGATATCCCAAGTTCATCCTGAATAACACACCAACCACAAATTTGAAAAAAAAAAACATGGATTTAGGACACAGTTTTATTCTAAAATAGGAGAAGTGGCAACATCTTCAGACAATAAGTGGTCCATTTAGAATTTCTGGAGACAATATCACAAAGTCAGATCACCAACACTGGAATAACTACCTTATTCTTCAATATCCATATAATATCAGGCACCAATGAGCATCAAGAAGTTTAAAGAAAACATGGCCTTCCCTAGTGGTCAAATTAAGGCACCAAAAACTGGCAAAATATTAACCAGGAGGGAATATCTTTCAGATGGAGAAATTAAAACAACTATTTTAAGGAAACTTAAAGCGCTTTGAGAGAACACAGAGGAGATCAGTACCCCAACAAAGAAATCCCCAGAAAACAGATAGAAACAATTTTAAAAAATCAAACAGAAATCTTTTTTTAATTTAAAGAGAAAAAAAGCAGAAAAAAAATTAAAAAGCAATCAAACAAGCAAAGAAACAAACAAAATAAACAACAAAGGCAAACGATGACAATAACAACAATGAAATAGTGATACAAGATTTCAAAATATGATGATAGAAATTTAACCATGATTTTTATATTACATATTATTATCTTCAAAATTGCTCAGTACTACTCAGCTATAAAGAAGGATAAACTCGAGACATTTATAGGTAAATGGGTGCAACTAGAGACCATACTCATAAATGAAATACATCAGACTCACGTGTAAATACCATAGTGTCTTGCTAGTGTAAGAAACTGGAAGCAAATAAGAAGATCCAAAAGTTACAAGAGACTAGTAAAAGGGGGAAAAAAACTGCACAAAGAATTTTCTTGGATTGAAAAATACAGTAAGTGCAATTAAAAATGTGATAAAATCATTAATAGCAGACTACATCAAACTAAAGAAGGAATTACTGAGAGGAAACATGAGTCATTTGAAAATTTAGTCACAGGTTAAAATTAGAAGGAATGAAGAAAGCTTGTAAGAACATAGAGATAGTTTTAAAATGGCAAATAGTCAACCAAAACTCTACAATTATGAGATCAAAATTATCAGTGAGGCACAATACCTGATACCTGCAATTTAAAGGACTTGAAGGTTTAATTTGTCTCCAGGTTTTAGGAGATTCAGTCTGTGGCTCCAAGGCAAAAACACCATGGCCAAAGGATGTGGTGGAGGTTGTTTAAAGCATCTGAGAAGCAGCGCAGAAGGACAGTGCCAGAAAAGAAGAGGTCAATTATCATATACAGTATACCTCATACTAGTTTGAGCCCAAATTAATTTAGCTTTTTGTTCAAATGGGTTTAGTGTGCGTTCAGTCACGTCTCCATAACTCTTGCAGACACACAATAGTGTGCCTCATGAATCTTCTAGGTGTTTCTTAATTCAATCAAAGTGATGTATCAGGATTAATAATAGTAGTATACTAGACCTAACAATTCCACTACTGAGTATATGTTCAAAGGAGATGAAATCAGTATTTCGAAAAACCATCTGTATTCCAAGTATTGTCCCACTATTTATAATTGCCAAGGAATGGAAATAATGTGTTTTTCAACTCACAAATGGAAAAAATATGTCGTACATTTATACAATGGGATGCTATTTATTATGGTTTATTTCCAGATGTCTTCCAAAAGCCTCATGCATTCATATCTGGGGCTTTTGGAGAGTGATTTTATTGTATGAGTTTACAGCTGACTTGCTGTTAGGAGATGGAGTCTAGTCAGAAGAGAGAGGTCACTAGAGACCAGGCTTGAAAGGGTTTATTTCCCTCCCCAGCTCTTCTCTCCCCTCCCCCACCTCTCTTTCCCTGATTCCTGTCTTCCATGAGGTGAGCAGTATTCCTGAGCCATGCTCCTCTGCCATGTCATCTTGCCTTGGAGATCGCTGATTATGGATTGGAGTGTGAGCCAAAATAAATCTTCCCTTTAAGTTGTGGGGGTCAGGTTTTATGTTTCACTTTTAAAGGAAGTGACTAAGACACTATTCAATCATCAGAATGGATGAAAACTTGTTATTTGAAACAAAATGCATGGAACAGAAATCACGTTAGCTGATATAAGCCAGGCACAGAAAGATAAAGTATCACCTAATCTCAGTCATATGTGAAATCTAACAATGTTGATATACAGATTGAGAGTCAAATGGCGGTCTGCAAAGATTAGGTAATATAGAGAGGATGATGAGATAAGGAGAAGTTGATCAATATTTACTAAGTTATAGTTGGATAAGAATAAACTTTTCAGTATTTACTGAGCTACAGTGGAATAAGAAAAAAGAGTTTTACAGTGATATTTCAAGGTCTGGTGACTATAAATATCAGTAATTCATTGTTTATCTTACAGAGAAAAGATTTTGAACATTTTTACTATAAAGAAATGATATGTTTAAGGAGATAAATATATTTAAAATGATTTTAAAATTATACAACATAAGCACAATGAAATATCAAATAATACCCTATAAGTATGAACAAGTTTAGTTTTTGCGCATCAATTAAAATTAATACAATACAAATACAAAAATATTTTGTGTTACACAGAGATATAATTAGTTATATTATTGGGCTATTCTTAATTATGCTTATGCCTAGTAATTATGATGTATAAATAAAAAGAATGATGATATAAATTTAGTTTATTTAAAGAGAAATAACTGTTTCAACAAAGTAACTAAAAATTTCTTTAAAAACACATGTTGATAATATTTAGTAATCTGTAAAACTGGCATTACTTTGACTTACAAAGTTGGTATTTTCATATAATTCAACTGAATATAACCAATAATGGCTTTACTGCTGTCAAATTAACTCATTTATCAAAGTGCCTGATTTATATTTCCAAGGTAATTTTTCTTGGCTACATTTAAGCAACAATACCTTTGGCATGATGTAGACTGTTAAAATAAACAAAAAGCTAAGAAAAAGAGAGTCTTCTGATTTCAGGCACATTATGGACTTGGTGACAGACATATTTGTCTATTCTTCAATTCTAAAACAAAAATGCTTCGTATCTGTAAAATTTTTAAGAACATTAAATTTTCAGAAAAACTATAGACAGAGAAAGGAAAATCTCCAGATGCTAGAAGGGGGAATTCAGAAAAGAAAGCTTTCACATAAATCACAGCTTGAGGTTTTAACCCTGAAGATGGGGTCTCAGCCCCTGCAGGATGAAAAACTAAAAGTGAGGCTGCTAGAGAAGAGCGAACTGGTGCTGTCTTAGTAAACAGCACACCTACAACCCCACCCACCTGCCAGCAGAACTAGCTTCAAGTTTATATGTGTTCCACACTTAAAAGGATTTTTAAAAATTAGCATAATGAAAACGAAGTTTGCCTGCAAGAAGATGTGTTGACCTTCAAATTTAAAAATCAGGAAAGAGCAAGACAAATAGCCTTTTAGTGGCTCAACAGAAGCAAAAATACAAAAAAAAAAAAAAAAAAAAAAAAGCACAGGTCACAAAATTATGGCAAATATGAGAATGAAACTCATAGCATATCTACTGATATTGGTGCAAGGATATTACGTATTACACTGAACAAGCCTTGTAACAACTCAGTGCACTAGGCTTAATTATTATCACCTATTTTACAAGTGAGGAAATAGGAAGTTAGTTTTTCCATTGTTGGGACAAAATAACCTGACACTTGCATCTTAAAGGAGATGTTTAATTTGGCTTAGAGTTTTAGAGGTATCATTCTATAGGGAAATGGTTCAAAGGGAGAAATACGATGGGACAACAGGCAGAGGAAAGATGTGTAACTCATGGCACTCAAGTGAGAGCAGAAGTGAGACCAGAGGAAAGAAGATCCAGGGACCATAAATAGACTCCTCAACCAACCTACACATCACAAGGGTACTTACTAATCTTCTGGGCATCATAAAAACCAGTCAGGTTGACAATCAAGATTAACCATCACAGAAATTACAGTTATACCACTAGTACCAGACTCATTTAAACCTGGTAGTTTGAGTTCATAATTCATGCTCTTATTTACTTCATTTTAATGTTTATTCAACTCAGTAAGACATTAAAATTTAAAAATTAAGAAAAAATTGTATAAGACAACTCATCTTAAAGTAGGGGAAGTTACAAATCATAAATGGGGAGAATATATTTACAATGTGTACTGTTAACAAGCCAAAAATCTGTGTCTCGATTTAAAAAATTTAAAAGGAAAGGAAACTCTCCATAGAAAATGTAAAAGTTATAAATATTTAACTGAAAAAAGATGATATTCTGGTATTAACAATGTGTATTAAGTGATACTCAGTATCACTAGTACATTAGAAAATTTAAATTTAGATCACAAGGCTCAAGCATTTCACATATCAGATCAGAAAAATATCTGAAAATATGATTTCTGAAACAACATAGAGAAGTGTCTGTTAGGGAAGGGTAAAACCTGGTAAAATATTCTACAACCCAGCACTTTTACTCCTCATTAAATACCCCCCAGCTGAGCTTCCCAGCCTGAATACTTTAAATAGATTGCAGTCCTGTGGAGCTAATGAACTCCTTCGCCTGAGGGTTGGCCAAGAGGGACCTGAAGTGAGGCAGGGAAGGGAGACTGATGCTATCTATGGTCTAGTGGTAAAATAGAACACAGCACCTACTTATCTCTGTGCAGCAATATTGGTCAATCTGAAAAATAGAATTTGGGACATTAAATAGTAATTTTATGGAGAACAAAAATATATATTCATTGATAAACCAAAGTGAGTATTCCTCCCTAGACATGACTGGGAACAAAATGTGTGAAAAAAAAATCACACTATCTTCAAATTATCAGGTATGTTTTTACTGCAAAAGAAATAAAGGAATGAGAAAAATTAAGCATAACTGATTTTATTCTTAAAAAAACGTATGTACATGAAGCAAATATAAAAAGTCATCATTTATTAAATCTGGATCATCAGTGTCTATTACACTGTTTGATGTATTTTTGTATTCTTTCAAATATTGTTTGATTGAAAAGATGTTTTAACAGGGATAAGTAAAAGCCAACAGATAATTATCAGTTCTGACTTTAATTCTACTTTAGCTTTTAACTGAGGATAATATGTAGTGGACAAAAGTTCAGATAATAGTAGTGGTTTGTTGATGTTAAATTTTCTGGTATGCCCTAATTTATTGTAGTTAAATGGAAGAACGTCTTTGTTCTTAGAAGAACTAACTGAATGAATTTAGAATAAGCAAAAGAAAGAAAGAAGGAGGGAGGGGGGAGGAAGGAAGGAAGAGAGGAAAAATGAAAGAAAGATTTTAATCGGAGTAATAAAATGTCAGTAAAACAACTGGGTGTTCATTGTATTATTCTCATGATTCATATACAAATTTAGAAATCATAACAATCAAATTTAAAAAGACAACAAAAGTAAAAAAAACATAAAATTATGAAGTTTAATTTTAAATCTTTTCACATGTACACATTTTAAAATCCTTTGTTCAATCTACTTCCTAAATTTACATATGTGCCTGTGTATGTGTGTATGTGTCTGTGTGAATATATGACTTCATTTCTGGCTCTGTATGGTTTATTTAGTTTTTATTATTATTAAAATTATTTTAAATACAAAGAACATCTTGACAAAAATTCTGATTGCTTCTGGAAACATAGTGTTTTGAAAAAATTGCTTCAGTCCACTTGGAGGTTTTTTTAAGCTTAAATATTATTCTTAGAAATGATTACTATCTAAAAATGTGCTGTCCTAGAATGTATACTTTGAAGCATACTTGGGATTTGTATATGTACCTTAGTACTATGTACATTAATAATAACATATGTACTTATATATATATACACACGCACACAATTCCTGAAACCATCACATTGGGGATTATAGAATGAATTTATGAACTGTGGGTGGATCCAAGCACTCAACCATTACAATATCTGTGTATGTTAACATTATATAATTGTAGGTATTCAACTTTACATTATCGATCAGTTTCAACATATTAATTGGGATAAATTCATATATCAAGCATATCATTAATTTAAAGAGCTAATTTCAGTGGTTTTAGTATACTCCCAAATTATACAACCATCATCACAGTCGAATCTTATTTTATTTGTTAGTATGTGTTCTGTGATGCATAACACATTAATCCTGGGGGATTGGTACATGTACATATCAAATCTTTTTCCTTTTTACTTCCTGTTTCTCTTCCTTTCCATCTAGCCCTGTCCCCAGAAGTCATTCCCATCTCAACAGAATCTCTCTTTCCTGTCATTTATCTTTTACTTTGTTCTTCAAATTATTTATGTTTTGTATTTGGTATATAAGCCACGTAAGAGAAGCTATGCAATATTTAACTCTTCTGTGTTTGATATATTTCACTTAGCATTATGATATCATATTGTCATCACACAAAAACGAGTTTTCACAAAGTCAGCATCATCTCTATTTCCTTTCTTCCATCTCCAATCTCTTTCCACTATCCTAGGCAACCACTAGTATAGTACCACATAACATAATGGTTTCATGTTTTAGCATGGACATTATTTCACCAGTTGGTGGAGATTTGAGTTGTTTGTACATTGAGGCTATATAAATAATTATACCATCAACATTTGTGTGCAAGACTTCATATCAGCATAAATTTTCATTTCTCCTGGAATGGAATTTCTGGTGACATGGCAACCTTGGCATTTTGAAGAACAGGTAAACAGTTTCCCCTAGGTTCAATATATTTTCATAAGAGTAATCATGTAAATTATGATGGATGGGTAGATATATAGATGTCCTTGAGGGCAAGAAGATTTTATCCCACAGCAACCAGTGTATAAATCACAGTTACACCTGTATCCATAAATTATTTCTTTGCTCATGTTAAAGTATTCTCAATTTTTATTATTTTTTTTTTGTTTTGGTGGAAAAGTAGTTTCTTCCAATTACTCACTTCTAGAAAATACCTCTTAATCTTACACTATTTACAACAAAAAATCCAATGGGCTAAAAAAATAAGATGGGGCCGGGTGTGATGGCGCACGCCTTTAATCCCAGCACTCGGGAGGCTGAGGTAGGTGGAGCGTTGTGAGTTCGAGGCCGGCTTGGGCTACAACGCTAGCACAAGGCCAGCCTGAGCTACATAGTGCGACCCTGCCTCAAAAAAAACTAGAGCCTGCCTCAAAAAAAACTAGGGCCGGGAGTTTGGCTCAGTGGCTTAAGCGCCTGTCTGGCAGGTGCGAGGCTCTGAGTTCAATCTCCGGTGCCACAAAAAAAAAAAAAAAAAAAAAAAAAAAAAAAAAAAAAAAAAAAAAAAAAAAAAGCTGGGGATTTAGCTCAGCACCATAAGCACCTGGCTGGCAAGTGTGAGGTCATGAATTTGATCCCTGACACACACACAAAAAAATAGGATTTGAAAAACTACAAATCAGCTGGGCATATAACTCAGTGGCACAGCACCTTCCTGGCAAACATGAGGCCCTGAGTTCAATTCCCAGTACCAAAACAAAACGAAAAATAAAAACAAACAAACAAACACTAAAACTCAGAAAAACCTACCAGTCAATTTAGCATTTTCTCATGCATTAGACAAGTTTGACTAGATGAAAAACATAAAAAAAATTAATGTTATATTACTAAGGGAATTAGAGCTTTGCTTTCCAATTAGCTTTTTCTGAACAGAAAACACACTGGTATCCATTCAGCCTTGAGGGTTACATGTGTATCTTAATAACCATAAGGAGATTAATAGTCTATATTACACTCCTAAGCATTATCATTTCAAATTCTATTTTATCTGCTATATTTAAATGAAATGTGATCAAATAGAAGCCTTGAAATTAAGAACTTTAAATATCTAAGTCTCTTTCCTAAGTAATCAACTGGCTATAAAAGCAAGACTGTGTTAATTTGAAAACGAACAAGGACTTTGGAGTTATATCCACACTGGTCCCAGGCTGCTGTTGTATTAATTATTAGATAGATTAACTACACACTGAGCTGGCACTTTTCATTAAACAGCTGCTAAAACATGAGGGATGAACAATGCCTTGCGTTTTAGCTTCAGATGCATGCACCCTGAGGCTATTTTTATGCCTTAATAAGCTACTGTTCTCCACACAGACAAATTTCACCTACTTAGAGAGTGTTCCTAAACACCTCAGGTTGGAAATTTTCAGTGTCGCTCCCTAGTTTCAAGTTGAAAAAAATCAAATATTTATTCTGTCTTCTTTTGTTAAATTCATATTTAAAGTTTTAATTAATTTAAGCGGAAAAAATAAAACAAAACTTTCATGATATACCATGCACATAAAGGCAATGGGTATTTGTTTATGTGATTAGATGAAAATAAATACATATGTCTATTATAGCCAACCATGAATTTCATTGTTTAAATTTAATCTGCTTACATTTTTCTACAAATAATTAATATATTTATAATAATTACCATTTTCATTAATTTGTTCTTTTTTTTCAGGGACAGATATTTATTGCAAATACTTGGAAACTAGTATAAACAGCAGAATGTTTATGCCAATTTAAAACACTTAATATTTAGTGAAACAAAATTTTAAGAATTCAAAGCACATTTTAAGAAGTAAAAATGTAGCATTTTAAATAGAAGTTTATTAGAACTTTAAAGCAAGCTACTGCTCATGCTTCATTTTTGTATCTATCATCTAGATGATTAAAAAAACCCTGAAAATCCAACAGTAGCTAACTTCTAGATAAATTCCCCAAACCAATTTTTTACATCCCTACTTTAGGTCCCATTTGGAATTTCTATCATATAAATACAGAATGGCTGACTAATTTGTTCTTAATATAATCTTGAAGTAAAACTCTCCCACCATGTGCTTAACTTAAAATGTTTCTATACTATATTTCAGAGTTTAGACATTGTACAGACTTATACCAATGCTTACAAGTTTATACAAGTATTTATAAGGTCTTCAGAATTTTGAACCTGAAACTATTCTTCAATGCTACTCCTTTAATATCTACATGAATATACATTAAAAGCTCTTTCTTCTAATTTTAATTACCTCTATGTTACTTATGAATCCCATCTTCATATCTAACTTTTAAAGAAAATGTTCCAAAAAGAATCATGTCTCTGATAAAATATAAAATGAATATATATATATATATGTTTTATTTAACTGATTTTCAATGAAGTAATCAAAAACTTTTTATGAGCAGCCCAAAGAACAATTCAAAAACACATTTTTGTAGAATAGGAATACTGCCATAAATGTGTGCATGGAGATAAAAATATTTACTTCCACAGTAGGAGAGAAAAGTCAGTGGGATCTCCACTGTGGTGGGAAAGACTATGTGGATCATTCTTGTTTTATACCAGTTTGACTTACAATTTTTCAACTTTATGATGTTGAGGAAGCAATATGCATTTGATATAAACAATCATTAGTGTTTTGAATTTTGATCTTTTCTCAGCATAATAGTTTTCAGCACTATGCAGGGCAGAGATAGCGGGTCACAGCTCCCGGTCAGCCACATGATCACTGCAGAAAATATGGGTGCTCTACAATGCAGCATTGTCAGTGTTTTTGGTTTATTGTGTTTTTTGTTTTTACATCCGCTTGTGCTTACAAAATATCTACCTGTACGTGCACATGAAATATTCAACTCCTTATTATAAAATATAACTTGTATTAGATGATTTTGCCCTACAATAGATTAATGTAAGTGTCCTGAATATGTTTAAGGTATGTGAGGCTAAGTTGTGATATTGGGTAGGTGAGGTATATTAAATGCAATTTTTTACTTATAATATTTTCAATTGATGATGAACATATAAGGACTTGATACTGTTAAAAGTCAAAAGGTCTCTTACATGTAGCAATAAATAATAATGGCCCTGTGAAAATGTTTGTTTCCTGATTCCTAGAACCTGGGATCATATTACCTTAGATAGAACATAAACTTTGTAGATATAATTTCTTAGTTACATTGAGATGAGAAGTTAACCTAGACTATGGAGATGGAAAATTAATGTAGATTATAATTGCAAGAGTTCTTATAAGAGAAATTCAAGAGTGCAAATGGAGACAGACAGACGATGACAATAGAAACAGAAATTGGACTAATGTTCTTTGAAGTTTGAGGGAAAAGTCATAAACCAAGCAATATGGTTGCAATTACAATAGGAAGCTAGAAATGGCAAGGAAGCAGTCTCCCATAGAGCCTCTGGAAGGAATGCTGCCTTTCCAGTACCTTGATCTTAGGTTCTCTGACCTCCAATACCATACAATATCAAACCCATATTGTTTTACAGAACTCAATTTGTGGTGCTTTATTAAAGCTACAACAGGAAAGTAATAGATATGAGAAAAATTACATTGTATTGATACCACTTTTCTCTTTTTTTTTTCTTCTTTTTTGTTACCAGGGAACAAAATCATGACCTCACGCCAGTCAAGCAGGCGCTTATGCCACTGAACTAAAACTCCAGCTGATATCACTTTTCTACAATTAATAGATTTGCAAAATAGTTTAAAACAGTATGTTATGGATTTAATGTTTGTATTCTTCTAAAATTAATGTATTGAGACCTAAACACCATATAGCTGTATCAAGAGATGGGCCTTCTAAGGAAGTAACCAATTTTTCATAAATTTGGGGTCCTGATTCAATAGGATTAATATCCTTGTCAAAAGAGAAATATTACACTGTTCATACCTGTGTTGTGCTCTCTCTCTCTCTCTCTCTCTCTCTCTCTCTCTCTCTCTCTCTCTCTCTGTGTGTGTGTGTGTGTGTGTGTGTGTGTGTGTGTGTGTGTTTCCCTCTTTCTCTCCCCCTTCTTCCCTCATTCTTGTTTCATGCATACATTGAGGAACGGTCATGTGAGGTCATAGAAGGTGGCCATCTGTAAGCAAAGAGAATACTCACTCGAAATCAAGTTGAATATAACCTTGGTCATGGATTTATAGCTTACAGAACTTTAAGGAAATAAACTTTGCTTGATTAATTCCCCCAGTCTATGACATTTTGTGTTGCAGCCCACATGGACTAATAGATGATGAAAGACCAAAGATCAGAATTTCCGTATTACAGAATCAGATCACCAGAAATTGTGCCATCTAAAACTGTAGTTTTCATTCAAGCATATTTTTTTGTTATATATAGTGCTGAGTTCTCTTGTTCTTCATTGTGTATTTAAAATACTACTAAATTTTAAATTCAACTAGAAGATCCAAAAGAAATCAAACCTCATCACAACCAAATGTGAACTAATCTAAGTCAGTTCCCTTCTCATACATTTCTTTTCCAAATTTATGGCAACAGTTTTTTAAATTTTATTTTATCTTATTTTATTTTTGAAACAGGGTCTTGCTACATAGTTCTGGCTGACTTTGAACTCATTATGTAGCCCAGACTGGCCTTGAACTCACAAAGATCCTCCTCTGGAGAGCTGGGATTACAAGTGTGCACCACCACACTTGGCTATGGCAGCATTAACCCATTGATCTTTACTCTTCTTTTTCCTTACATGCTCATTCATTCAGCTAGATAAATTTTTCAGGTAAAGATGTCTTAAATCTTCTTTCATTTTCCTAGTAATTGTCTTATTATCATTCCCTAAAACTATAGAGTACAATTTTAAAAACAACACTATTAAGAACAAGTTATTTAAAAAAGAAAATGTGGAAATTATCACTTGGCCATACTTTTTACTTACTCTTCCAACCTTTTTTTTGGTACAAATTCATAAGTAAATAATGACTATAGTTAGTTTCAATGTATTATATATTTGGAAGTACCAAGAGAATAGATTTGAAAGGTTTCCTTCACTAGTAAATAAATACGGTAATGCCTATGTTAGTTAGTTTGTATTAGTCATTTCAAAGATTATTTATCATCATGTTATATACTGTAAATGCATGCAATTTTTATCTGGCAATGAAAAAGTACAAACAATAAACAATACAAAGAAATGCCTAGGTGTTGAAAATGAAATGAAACAGGAAAATCTTGATTTCCCAACAGATGTCTGAATGCTGATAAAAGTCTGTCACTTGTATCTTTTTACATAAACAAAGAAAAAATAGTTCAGGTTGTACATATACATGGTTGTAATCATCTTTACCATTTTCATCATTATATATAATCATCCTAACAACTCCTATGTGCTAATTATTGGTTTGTACCACTACCACACTCTAGCAGTTATATTTTGTGTCTCTCATTTGTAGTACAGCTGTTGGGAAAAGTTAGCACATTTTATGCTTGTGAGGCATTGTCTTTTTTTAGCATGCAAAACTGGTTAATAATTGTGACACTTTGATGAAGGACATTATCGTTTCATTGTACTAAACCTTTAAATAATTAAATAAACAAGTATTAAATTTCCTAGAAGGTCACTAGCTCTATTTGTATTCCAAACATGATAACACTTACAGACATTTTAGCTAGCACTAAATCATCTATTTTACACGCAAAAGACACATTAAGGTACTTTTCATCTCATATCTGTCTTGATAGTCTCTTTGAACAAAATTGAAGTTATGCATGATGAATATATATAAATATGTTATAGCATTAAGTAAACAGTAAATAATACTATATTATATAATGAAAATTTGTTTTAAAAAAAGGTGTAGATACTCTTACAACAAAAAGGAGTAAAATGAGATGATGAACAGGTGAATTTGCTTGACTGGTGGTAATATATAAATACAGATGAGCTAGATAAAGATAGATGTAGATATATAGATAGGTAGAGTTATATATCAAATCACTAGGTCAGAATTCTTAAGTATGCGCATTAAGTACACAGGCCTCAATCATGAAAATCATGATTTTAGTGTTTAAAAAGTATATTGCAATTTCTTCTTGTATTCTGATGAAATGACCATTTAAGGGTAGACTATTCAGATATCACTTTAGAAAATTACCTCAGCAGTCATCAGAGTTTTATTTTTTTACCATTTAGAAAATAAATGAGCTTCTTTGTGAATGAAATTCTATAACTGAAAATCAAATTTATGCATATAAAATTTATCTGAAAACATGATTTGCTCTTCCTGAAATTCCTTCCTCTGGTTATAATGAAATGCACAGGAGAGCAGATGAAAAGAATTGGAGAATAGGTTCTGATTAGAAAATCTCTATGAGGAAGCAATTATCATTAGTTCTTATAAAATAAACATTTAGGATATCAAAGATGAAATAAACCACTTGAACATTTTAATAAAGTTAGCCCAAGTTGGGCATGGTGGCTCATGTCTGTAATTCCAGTACTTGGGAGGTTGAGACAGGAGGATCATTGTGAGTTTGAGACCAGCCTAGGCTACAAAGTGAGCTCAAGGCAACCCGAACTGCATAGTGAGACCCTGTCTCAAAAAATAGTAAATAAATAAATAAAATAATAAATAAAATAAAATAAAAAAATGAAAAATCAATAAACAAAGTTAGCCTACACAAAGACCTTTGAAATACAAAAAAATGTTGATAATCAAATTTACATTAAATTCTGAAGGCAATTCTAGTTCTATGGTTTAGAAGTTGATTCTTTCAAAGAGAACATAAAAATACACAGACAATGTGATATCCACCTGTAGTTTTACCTCTCCAGGAGGCAGAGGTTGGTAGCTAAGAGGTCGACTGTGACCTGAGAGATGGTACTGCACAAAGTGGTCACCTGACCAGGACTGAAACCAACTTGAGACTCCAGAGAGTGACTGTGTTAGTATCAGGTTTTCTGAGGAAGGGGGTGACCCAGGATGAACAAGGAGGAAGCAAAAAGAACACACAATAAATATGCAAAAATAGTCTGATGCCAAAATGCAAATACAGTGTTGTATTGATCTGTATTTTATTATAATTCTCATAAAATTTGAAGAAAATATTTTGAACTAATAAAACTTTACTGGAAAAATTAATGAAATAATAGAAATTTTAGCCAAATAAAGCGAAGTGAAAGAAAAAGAATTAAGCATAAGAATGAAGTGGAGAGGGAAGAAAGAGAGAGGAGAGGGAGAGGAAGGAGGAGGAGAAGGAATAGAAGGAGAAGGAAAAGGAGAAGCAGAAGGAAAAAAATTTGGAAATGAGTCAACAAAATCAAAATCAGGAAAATGGTGAAAATTCATGCCCTAAAACCTGATGCTCTTTTGGGGACGGGAACAAAACAATAAAATGAACACAATTCACTGAGATAAAGGGAAAAGATACAAATTACTGCTACCAAAAATGAAAGGAAGTCTCACTACTTGACTGCATGAATATTAAACTGAGAGTAGAGGAATATTATGAAGAATTCTATACCCACAAATTTAATAACTTACATGAAATAGGAAATTCCTTAAAAAATGACATCTGCAAAAACTCACTCAAGAAATATGTAATCTTTTAGGTTTTCTCTCTAAAAAAATTGAAACAATTGTTAATAACATTCCAATTAAAATCATCAGACCAGGGAGAAAATTGTGACTTTCAACATCTTTTTATAAAAAAATAGAAACAAGAGAAAAAACTTCATAACTTGTTCTATGAGGCCAACTCTACTGTATTACCAAGATCAGGTAGATGTTATGTAAAACATAAACCATAGGGCAATATACATCAGGAAATATTAAAGATTAAACAACAAAGTATAAAAAGGAATAAATATCATAGTTATTTGGGATTTGTTCCAGGTATGCTAGGCTGGCACAACATTTGAAAATTAATTAATATAAACTAATATATCACCCAGCTTAAGAAAAAACATGTAACTATCACAGAAATCCATTTGATAAAATTCAATATTCTTCCTTGATAAAAACAGCATAGGAAAAGTGAATAACTTAATCAACTTAGTAATGATCATTTGCCAATCAAATCTGCAGCCACCAACATACTTAATGGTAAAGAACTGGAATCTTTCTGCTTAAGAATGAACAAAGTATGGACCCCCCCCCTTTGATCATTTTTACCTAACATTATACTGAAAAATTTATATTATAAGAAAACATACAAAAATAAAGAAACTGGGAAGACAAACAAAATTATGTTTGCATATGTCTACACAAAAAAAAATCCCAAGAATTAATAGTAAAAGTACAGTGTTTTCAGAAATGGTGTTGCAACATTTGAATAAACATATCTGGCAACATAACTTCAGTGTAAATGCCCTGGATTCAATCCTCAGTAACGCCAAAAAAAAAAAAAATCCCAAAACAGCAACAAAAGAGTCTAGACACAGATTCTGTACCGTACACCCCCCAAAAAAGATAAAAAGAAAGAAAATAAAAGAAATTCAAAATAATTTATAGATCTAAATGCAAAATGTGAAGTTGTATAATTTCCAAAGTAAAGCTCAGAGGAAAATGTAGATGAACTTTAGTTTGGTATCAAGATTTTAGACAGACTGTTAAATGTATAATGAAAGAAAATAATTAGTAAATTGTTTAGCTAACACAAAATTGTTCTACTATGTTGTAGACCCTATTAACAGAGTAAAGGACAAGTCCAAAAATTATTTTTAAAACATATATATGATTTTTATATTATTCAGTTGTGTAAATCCTGGAACTTACACATTTAGTAAAAGGCCCCCAAATATCTCACAAAAGATGCATGCATTTTAAATAAACACATAGAAAGATTCTTGAAATCATTTGGAATTAGAAATTTTAACCAGATTTTACAGTCCATAAAATTTAAATGGGAAGACATTGCATATAGCTTTGCCTGCTGAGGAAGTTCTCCTAGAGAATTGCAAATTATTGAGTACTTTTTATGGAGGCTCAAATTGTACTATAATATATGTGTACTGGAATTATGCCAGTAAGTTTATAGAATGTTCTCACTGTTGATAGAGGAATTTTCAGATCAACAAGAGAAAGGAAACCAGCTTGACCCCTGTTGCAATGGATTACAGATGGAGACAAACACATGAGCTCATGTTTTACTTAATACAAATACAGATAGTTACACACAGAAATGTAGGTATGTGTTGCTCTGTTAGTGTATTTGCATATATTTTTGTGATTTTCACATGAGATGGCTTAGAATCTACAGCATTCAATATCAACAAGGCTACTTAGCACCCAGATCTTGATTTCTAATGTCGTTGTCTATTAAAAGAAACCAGATATTCTTAGGCAAATGGCTGATTCAGGAACAGCACAGGAAATATACAATATAAGATAGTCCTGCAAAGAAAGGAAATGTCATAAATGAATTGATAGGATAATATTCAAGAGATAGAGAAATAAACTGAAAGTACTTCCAATTTAAAACTAGAGAAATTTGAGCAGAAAAATAAATAATGTAGCATTACATAACAACCCAAAATGTAAAATAAACATTTAGAAGTCTACACTAATACAAATAAATGATCATGAAAATGATTAATAGAATGAAAGACATCAATTTTTCTTAAAGAATAAATATGGATAATTTAATTTTACAATTCATCTTCAAAGAGAAGCAACAAGACTTGCTATGTGAGCTGCACAAAGTAATTTTTTTCCTTAAGATTATAGAAAGGACAGAAAAAATAAATTTAAAGGGTAGTAGGATAAGAAATCATTGTCTATGTCACCAAGGTCAATGCCAAGAATAATAAATCATGTTTATCATGTACACATTTGATATGTAGCAATGAAAATGAAACCTTAACTCTGTGGTCTTCCTCCTGAAAATTCATAATCTGAGTGTAATCATAAGGAATTCCAGTAAAGAAGCACCCTACCAATCCATGTTGCCACTTTGCCTCAAATTTTCATCAAAAACAAGGAATGTTTGAGAAACTGGGAGAGCTAAGAGGAGCTATTTTAATGATATCGGCACACAGTGAATATTCACTATGAAAGTTACTAATTATTGAGCATTTTGTTGTACATACACACTAAGTATGAAAATACCACAAACATTATGTTTACACTTGTGTGTGTATATAAAACCTGAAATGTATAATAGATTTATACAAAATATCTGTATAAAATAAAACTCATACCAGCTTTAATGAAATAGGTTTCAATATGTCCATGTTCCACATAAATTATGGAACCACCCAAGATTATTATTAAGATTTATTAAATCCAGGATGACATGCACACAGACATGGTTAATTCTAAAATGCAAAGTACAATCCTAATTCCAAATCAAAATCTGACATATTTTATAGTTTATATCACCTTCTTGAACTTAGAGAATATCAGATATAGTGGTAAGCAGGTGACCAAAATAGAATGAGTTTATAGCACAATCCTCTTCATAAACATATTAATACTTCTTTGTCCATTCCTGATACTTAAAAAGACAACTAGGAAGGAAATATCTACTTATCATGCTACTGTCAGTTT
The DNA here is from genome assembly GCA_004363535.1 of Dasyprocta punctata. Lineage (NCBI taxonomy): Eukaryota > Metazoa > Chordata > Mammalia > Rodentia > Dasyproctidae > Dasyprocta > Dasyprocta punctata. The sequence continues at coordinate 48,354 of RJWM01005948.1, read as the reverse complement.
CTTAGATTTACTGCAGTGTCCCAGTGGGGAAAGTAGAGGAAGAATTTATAGAATTTTAAAACGTAAATGAGAATAGGGCAGATTGTGTAAAGGGGCAAACTGATTAAAATTAAACAGAGTTTATGATAACAATAGCATTGAGTTGGTAGTCAAAGAAAGCCAAAGGCGTTTAAATTATTCTTTATTTATCAGGCTTCAATTTTGATCAGTGACTTGTTTACCTTGTTTGCAGTCTTACCTCTCATGAGCAGATATTTCTTAGTGAGAACAGCTGATTTAGTGTTTGGACTAAGTATATTTTAATATAGTGGCAAAAAATCATACTGTGGTAGAAATTATTGTGATTTTCTTCCATTCTCTCTCTACTTATTACTATGTCCTCTCATTTTCAATTGTGAATTTTATTAGTCATCTTCCTGTTTCTGAAATAGAATATTCAACACCCACAACTAAAACAGAAGTTTATTTTGGCTGATGTTTCAAAGGACTCAGCACATGGTTTGTTGTCTGCAAGGCAGAAATGGCAGAGAGGCATGGTATGGGCAAAGTGTTCAATCCATAGCAGTCAGGACTTAGGGAGAGAGAAGAGAAACCTGGAACAAGAATACGCTGTCCAAGGACATGTCCCCACTGTCCCAACTCTCACCAGGTCCCACTTCATAACAGGACACTCAGTTACTGAACTCATTAAAGGATGAATCAACTGATGAGTATACAGTCCCGTAATCCAGCCACCTTCCAAAGACATAAGACTTTTGGGGGATACTTTATATTTAAACAATAACACAAGGAAAATGATCTGGAAAGATAGTTTGGATCTATCCATGGAGCAAACTCATGATTTGTAGGAAGGATAAAAAGGTGAATACTTCAATTAATGTTTTATTATGAAAATGTTTAAATATATAGAAAAGTTATAGACATTGTTACATCCTATGAGTCTGGGATTTGGGGTGGTCCCCATATTTATCCTCACTGGGTTCATAGCTCTCTTTCTCTGACATAGAAAGATGAACAGGAGTCAGGTAAGACTAGTTCAAAGCAAAAGTAGTTTATTATAGGTGCAAAAAAGAACTGCTACAAAGCCACTCCAGAAAGTGTGGAGGTCCAGAGCAAGATCACCACTGGGTGTGGGCCAGTGATCCTGTTCTTATATAGCTATGTCCCATTCCCATTCTCCCCTACTTGACTGGTTCTAAGTTTTTTTTGCTAGGGGGACAAGTTTGGTGAGCCAGTAGAGGAATTATTGAGAAGTAGCCTACGTGAAAAGGAGTTTATGTGGGACAGTGCAGCTCCACAGAAGAGGGAGCCAAAACAACAAACTGGCGGCTCAGCATAACTATACAGAAGCAGATCTCCAAACCAAAAACTGTCAGCGTGGCTGCTTACTGAGATGCAAACGCCCTTTCTGTCTACCTTTTAAAGGGGCCTGGTTCCCTAATCTAATCCTACTGAAAGTTCCTAACTGCACCTATAAAATCATATCTCTTTATAGTATTTTACCACACTTATTTTTAGCTATATAATTATCAATTCTTTATCCATACATCATTACATCTTATATTTTATCTTAGTTATTATACTTTTTTAAACTAAGTCACAAACAAAAGGATGTTATTTTGAAAATTTTTTGGAAGTGTATTTTTAAGATAATAGCATAGAAAATTTAACTGAAACACGGTAACAATCCTTTCTAGAAACAAGGGTTTATGACAGGAAAAGGCATGGATATAATAATACAAAAGACATGTAGTCAGGGTTTGCAAGGGAACAGATTTAATACAGGACCAGTAATTTATAGGATTATTTATAATATTCACCCAAAAAGTCAAATGTAGAAAGGTGCAAGAGACCTGTCCATGCACTAGAGACCCAAACATTCATTATGGATCCAAGGAATTCAGCTGAGGGCCTGCATCCCATGGCAATGTCCTGCACAAGTCTAGCTGCAGACCAAGAATGCATGGCAATGCCCTCCACAAGTCCTGCTAGAGGCCTAGAGCCCACAACAATGTCTCATGAGAGTTTGTATCAAGAATCTGCACTGGGAAGGCCCAAAGGCCGGTAGTGGAAGCTAGAGAGCCTGCACAAATGGCTGAGGGATCCATGCTGAGGGATCTGCATTGGAGCCAGGAAGCAACACTCAAGGTAAGAACTAGAGATCCCTGGGAAAGAACCACAGCCATTCTCAGCAACAGCGAGAATCCAAGCTCTTTTGGCGATGAAAACACTTGAGTTCATATCAGGAAATCCAGTGCAACAAGCTTCTCCAGGGTAATCAACACGACACCTTCCCCTCCAGTTGTCTTATGCTGTTGGCAACAATCCTCAGGTGGGCCTTCCACATCCGGGACCACGTTCATTCAGTTCAGCTGGATGTTACAAGTCAACCATTAATTAATCCACCACAGAGAAATCCTTGGCATTCAGATGAGGAAATTAATAACAGATTGTCCATAAATCCTTAATACCAGCAGCTCCAGAATCTACATAACCTAGATATATAGATAAAGATATAAATATATATATAGATATAGATAATCACACTGGCAATTTTAAGCAGGAAGATTCAGTACGTTAATGACAAAATTGAGATTTTAATTGTGTCAGCATACTCTAAAAGCTATTATAATTTTGAAAAACATGCAAAAATTTTTCAAATATATTTTCCTATATAATTCTCTAAGGAATCTTTCCAAGTCTATATTGTTATCCAGATTTAGATAGGCAAAAAGGTGTTGTTAAAATATTTAATCCCACCCATAGATAACAGAACCAATGAAGAGTAAACGTGTGAGTTGAAATTTAAACTCAAAAGAATTGTATGAGTTAGAAAAACATCATAGAGATTGTTCTGTCATACTCATAAAGAAATAATTAGAGCAAATTACAAACTATCATTTCAAAATCCATGGACACATTCCAGTTTCTCTGGAAATTTAATGTTAAGAAACCAGCATCCTTCCGAATACACACCAAAATGCTGCTTACACTTGTGTTCAATGTGGAATTTCAAATATATATTCCTTTTTCATGTTTACTTCTTAAAATGAATTCCACACATCCTTTTTTACTGTGTAGAGTTTATTATTTCCCTCATCTAAATAATAATAGTGGTTTCCTAGGTGTACATTAAACACTGTTTAAGTACCACCATATTTTAATGAACTCTTCACTTATCTTATTTGTAACCTCATTGGTTCGTTGATATACTTCTGTCTATAGTAAAATTCAAGAGACTATTTTTCTGTGACTTACTTGGTTGGAACATGACCTGGAATACATTTTCAATACATAAAAATATGTATGGAATGACTGGAATTTTTAGTGATATTCTAAATTGATTTTTTTCTCTGAAGCCTTCATTTGATATTTGTATGCAAGATAGAAAAAATCTTTGCAATCATTGAGCTTGCATTATAATGAAGGGGAACCAAAGCAGATAGGTAATGATATGTCAAGGTATATTGAATTGTCTTAAAGAAAGCAAAGGACACTAATATTGAGAGTAGGAAGAAGAACTTTAGATAGCTGTGATCTGCCTACTTCTGGTGATATTTAGATTAAAATGCAATGAGTTAAGAGACACTATCAATAAAAACTAGGGAAAAGCTTTCCAGGTACTAGGAGAAGCATGCGTAGACTACTGAAAAGGGAAGACTTCATTTTTTATTAAGAGTTGATGGAAATTTTATAGTACATGATCATTATAGAGATGGGAGTGAAAGTTATAGGATATGACATATTTAGAAATGTGGGCAGAAATCATATGATCAATGTAATATTGCTTACTATTTAGGCACTGTACATTTGAACTTCAATGTGAAGCCATATCTTCAATTTTCAGTGTTTCTGAACATACATGAATATGCACAGAGACATTGATATAATCCTAATATAAATTATTTTTCTGACTTATTATTATCTTTTTAAAATTAGTCTATAGAAATATTGAAAACAGAAATGGAAGTGGAAAGAATTGAAATTTCTAAGAAGAAAGATGGCTAGAAAATAAATTTCCTTACCTCAAAATTTGGTATTTGCTGAGAGAGCTAATGATATTCTGTTAACATTCTGAGCACATCTTTCATGGCTACAAAAAAAAGAAGGAAATTTACATTTAAAATAAATATAAATTCTAGTCTTACAGTACAAGAGGATAGTAAGTTAAAGGCTGTTTAAAATACTGAGATACTCATGCTAAGCCTCAACCTTTGCTCAGTTTTCCCTCTGGATAAATAGGTACCTTTGAGAATTTCCCTAAATCCATGGTTACTGAGTGGTTTGACTAGTTTCTAACTATTTTTCTTTTTTCTCTTCCAAAGGAATAGGGTTGTGAAAAAGAATAGCATTTACAATCATATGTTAAAATTTCTCCTAGTTTTTTATTATTTCTCCAAATTCTGTCATTTTTGACACTTAAATTACATATTTTGCTAAAACTTTTGAGAATTATTTGAGATTGTTAGTTATTTACATTAATATCTTGTCAGTTTCAAGAGAATTTCCTAAGAGGTTTGGAGCTTGTGTATGTTGAAATATACATAGGTATGTGTACACACAAAAATATATCCAGAATTACCTACAAATCAATGGACTGACATAGTGTGATTACATATTTTCATTAGAATTTACATAAATGTATATGCATAATATGGCACTATGAGAAAAGTACTTTTCTTTCCCTCTTGCTAAAAATAAAACTTTGTTTTGATCTTGTGAGCATACAATAAAGAATCCATCTTGAATCTATTATGCCATTCTACGTTGTCTTCTGAATATATGTGCTTTTTCTAATCCTTTTACAAGTAAGTAGTACTCTAGAAGTTTCTTAAAGTAATTAAATATTAACTAAAAAGAAACTATTATATGTGGACATACTTTAGAAATTAGTACTTTAAACAGGGTGGCTTTGAAAAGGTGCAATGTTGAAGAGAAACAACTAGACATTTGTTCAATTTCTCACAACCCATATCAAGATGAAGACAATGAAAAAAAATATATGATCCTGAGAAACTCAAATTGGTTAGAATTCATTCAGTTACATGGACCTTGGAAATATTAACATTAAAGGAAATTTAGAGTTTAACATATCATAAATGGAAATTTAAAGTCCTATTGTATAGTATTAGTCTTAATATATTTTGTTACTTAAGAATTATGGTAAGAAAAAGAATTATGGTAAAATTATGGTTAAGTATATTTTATAGAAGTTAAGAGCTACAATTTTGAATTTCAGAGTTGTGAGTTAAATTTTAATGCCATCACTTTATAAATATGGCTTTTGAGAATTTCCTGGTCTGCCTGACTCACCTTCATTAAATAAAAAAATGCACAGTATTGGCAAATGAGTGTGAATCATCACATATCATGACATTACTAACAATTATTAATTTCATGAAGATAAAAATGTTAGAATATAAATAGACATATATTTTTGGATAATATAGCACCCAAAATACTTTGTAAATCTGTAGTGTAAAATGTGAACATGCATTATTTTATTTTATGAAAGACATTTCAAATATATTGTACTGGAAACATATAAAATAAAATAATTATCATCTGTTTACTATAAAGGTCAATGAAGATAAGCTTTGTTTATTTAAAATGATTCAAAAAATCTGCTTCATGGGTGGTTAAATATAAGATAAATATAAAAATATTTTCTTCTTTTCAGCTGTAAGGAGTTATAGAATTTAACTTGTAAAATAGTAGATTGCTCAAAATAAAAGAATAATATTAGTGTTAACTCCAGTAAGACTACAAGAAAATGTAAACTTAACAAAGTTAAAGAAAGTATTTTGTCAGAAAGAAGTATTTTACCAGAATGTAACCTGCTGGGCTTTATTCGGAGTCAAATTCATCTCATAGAGAGAAAGAACTGAAGTTGAGGACCTCTAGCATTCCATGTAGGAGAAGGAAGAAAGCTTTAAAAACTGCAGCCCTTTGCAGTCATGGTTTCCCACCTATTGAGAGGATTTGTTTTATAGTCCAGGGTCACAGTCTCACCAAAACTGATTCTTAATCACAGGACTACAGAATGCTTCTCCACCCTCTACATTTTATTACATCGCAAAAGATCTATTTACAACCCTTCATTTTACCCTGTGTATTATTTCTGCCTTTTAACTAAAAGTTACAAAAGCATAATACAAAGCAAAAGAACATACTTGGAAAAACTGAACAACTATCAGAGGTAAAGTCAGGTGCAAGTGTAATGGAAAATGTAGTGAACATCAAAGAACAAATGGACATTGTTAAGCAAAGCAAGGCAAGTACTAAGGAAGCACTAAAAAAAAAAAGACAAAAAAACCATTAAAGAAATCAAGAATGCCTATAATGGGCTAATGATCTGAGTGGACACAGCTGAGGGGAAAAAAATTGGTATCTCAAAAAAAAAAAAAAACTACAAAAATTGAAAAACCAACAGAAAAAGAAAACAAATAAAATGATCACACAGAATACTCAAGAACCGTATGATAACTAGAAAAGTTATAACATGTATTTAAGGGGAACACCAAAACAGAAGAAAGAAAAATAAACCCAAAGTTTAAAGCAACAATGAGTAAGTGTTTTCCTCATTTGAGAAGTATCAAACTGCAACAGATCCAGAATGTCAGAGGACCAGTAGGGTAAATGCTAAAACAAAACAAAACAAAACAAAGCAAAACAAAACAAAAATTATGCCTAGGCATATTATTTTGAATTTCAAAAAAATAAAACATACAACATATTTTCAAAAAAACTACAGGAGAAAAGTACATTAACTATAGAGGAGAAAAACCAAGAATTACATCTGAATGCTCACTTATCAAGAATGGAGTGGAATCAAATGTGAAACTTTAAGGGAAAATTATCATGAACATGAAATTCTGTAACTTGTGGAATTTTTCTTCAAATGTGAGGAAAAAATAACATGTCTTGTCAAAAAATTAGAAGTAAATTTTTGCTAATAGCACTGCTATGAAAAAAAATGTTAAACGTTTTCCAGATGGAAAAAAATGGCACGTCAGAAACTTGAATCTACATGGATGAAGAAACAAAACAGGAAAAGCAAATGAGAATAAATAAATGAAAGAAATATAATATTTTTCTTATCTTAATTGACCTGAAGAAAACAGTTTGTTCAAAATAATTATAGCAAAAATATATCTACTCATGGATTGTTCTGTATATATAATATATTAGTCAGAGTTCTGTTGCAGAAATGGAACCAATTAGACATATAAAATGAAACGTAAGAGGAAATTTTTATGGAAACTGACTTCTGAAATTATGAAGGCCAAGAAGCTCAACAATATGCTTTCTGAAACCCGAAGAACCAGGAAAGCCACTGATGTAATTTAGTCCACATCCATGATCTGAGAACCAGGGAAACTATTAAAATTCTCCGAGCTTCATCAAGACCTGAGAATCAGCTGAGGGAAGCAGGTAGTGGTACAAGTCATACAGCCCAAGGAGCAAGAAACAAAACAGACTTGAATATTCAGGAAAAGGTGAATATTTTAGATTAAAAAGACAAAACAAATTTGTCCTTCAGCTCTCTCTTTCTCTTTTTTTTTTTTAATTAGAACCCTAAACAAATTGAATGATATCTACCAGCAATGAAGAAAGTGGTCTTCATTCAGGGTACATATCAAAACAAAAATCTCTCTGGGAACACCCTGAAATGCATATCCAGTAATGTTTTATGAGATATTGGAACATTCTCTTGGCCAAATTGGCATACAAAATTAGGCATATTTGTGTATATCAGTCAAGGAAATGTGCATATATGCTAGCCAAGTATGCTTATGTATAAGTTAAATGGGTGACAATGATAATACAAGGGATGGAAGAGAGCATGTTCATTATCCACAAGGTGGTATTGTATTGTTGAAGCATGGACTTGGCGTAGTTGTTAATACATATTATAAGCTCTTCAGCAATTTAATAAAATATAAAAAAGAAGTATATATTCTAAGAATGACATTCTAAGAAAAGAAAAATAAAGTAGAACAAAATATAAAGATGAAAACCATAAAAGGCAGAACATTTGTGGAACTGCATAGTGAGAACCTGTCTCAAAAAATAGGGCCAGGGATTTAGCTCAGTGGCCTAAGCGCCTGCCTGGCAGGCGCGAGGTTGTAAGTTGAGTTCGATCCAAAAAAAAAAAAAAAAAGATCAATTTAATAATTCTCTTACCCAAATATGCCAAGATCAGAGAAGATGAGGAAACAAAGCTATACAAACTATACAAAAAGAACTACTAACAGGATTTTATTTGCCTCCACTAACGTCTGTTCTGAAAGCTATTTAATTGCCTTCACATTTCTGTATTTCAGTAGATCCATTAAAGCATTTAGGATAATCATAAACATTTCTGACAGGCAATAACAGCTTTTGAAAATATCCATTTAAAATTATAATAATAAACATATTTGCATTACAATAGAGGTACTTAAGTTCTCAGTCTACTTAGAGAAGAGAAAAAAATATGTCCCTAACCATTGTTGTTCCAATTTTTTGATACTAATTTTATATCAATGTGGAATAAAGTAAGTGGTATATACAGAAACTTTAATTAACACATTGAAACTGAAAATTTATTAGTGAAATGCATCATATATCATTGACTTGAGTACAAGCAATCAAAAAAGTATTTTCTATTCCTTGTCCTTTATCTGAACTGTCCTTTATTTTTTCTAACTTTTTAAGTTTTTCAATTTTTACTCTCATTTTTTCAGAGCAATCTGAATTTCTCTTCGACTGTGCTTCTTTTGTGTACACTCTAATCTCAATCAAATGCTTGTTTTTCTTTTTGGTATTAAATATCTATATTTAATAAGTATTTTTGTAGTTTTCTTCTAAAGAGGTTACTCATTCTAGCATGAATTTTTTAGTTACTGTTTTAATAAAAATATACTCTCTAAACAATATATGAATGATTGACATATGTTATTGACCTTCGGGTATAATCATATAATATAAAAAGAAAAGTGATAAAATATTGCATTTAGCAGGCAAAGTATTCAATTTTATGCACAATTATTTGAAGTCAAAAAATATAACATAGGCCAAAGTATTACAACTATGGTAGCCAAGTAACAAAATTATGTAGAATCTAGTATCAAAAGGAAAGAAAACAAAGTTTACACAGAGATCACTAGGACTGGTAGTAAATGGTATGAATTTTGATTGAAAATATGGTTTCATGAACAGTTATATTCTGACTGTTGGTTATATAACCCATACACAAGATATTCCTTGAGTTCTTATGCCAGTATGTACCAATTCTTCAGTGTTCACAGTATACTCATATTATGGATGACAAATCAGTTAGCAATTCTACCTCTGTAACACAATGGCCAAGTAGTACCAGCTCACAAGAGGCCTAAGACTTCTTTTGCTCCTGTTTCACTTCATATAGCTCATTGGAGGTGTTTTGTCATCAAACTTGGACCACTGATAAAACTTTGTCAAGATGTGTGTGAAAGTAGTTGGATTACTCTTCCAGGTGGCCAACACTGTGATGGGTTTTGCTCTCTTCTACAATGAAAGTCTTTTCTTGTGATTGTTAACTAGAAAACATGCTCAGCTTTCTAAAAAAGCCAGAGTGGATTCATGCTCTGTGTATGTCACTCTGTGTGTAAAGTAAAACAACTACAGTGTTCACAACAATTGGAAATTTTCCTTTCACTTCTGTCATTCAGACATATCTATGAATGGATCCGTAATCCTACAGCTATTCTTGGTTGCACAACAAATTCTGCTGGAACAATTGATAGATGGACTATGTTTGAATCATTTATTTCTCATTTGTCAAAGAAAATTGTGACAAGTACCTAACTATATGTTGAGAGAGAGACATCAAAGCTCAGAAACACATGATTTGTTCATATAAATTTTTGTCCATTTTAGACATGCTCAGGTTAATCTTGAATGTACCATATTCAACATAAAATGAATTATAACTCTGCTTATTATCTGTTAGACTCAATGCATTTTATTAACCCTACTCACAAGGGGTAAATCAATCCCATAGACAATTAGTGCCCAAAGCCAGGGTCTCAATATTTTATGGAACTGATTTTTAAAAGAAATTAGTATCTCGCATAGACCTTACTTAAAAAAACTATAGGCCTCTTTTCCAAGACTCTTCTAAGAAAACAGACCAGATATATCCATAAATCATTTTTTATCTAAGGCACATCCTAAATCATGATGAGTCATGGACCAAGATGCAGGAAAACTTATTCTAGAGGCCTGTTCTGTTTTTTCTTGTTTTAGACCCCACTTTAAGCTAGCAAGCTTCCAAGAACCTTGATAAGTAAGTGAGAGCAGTATTTCTAGTCACTATATGAGCCTAAAAATCCAAGAGAGCCACCAAATGCTGTAGATCTTCTTAAGGTTCAAAGTGCAGTACCAGTTTTACCTTTGCTTTAGAAAGGACGGGAAAGCCTTAGCATTGCTAAAATAGAAATACTTTGTGATGGCAGAAGTTTCATCAAGTTTGTGCTTCACCTTTTGGCACTCAGTTGTCTTATGAATACATGTAGGTTACATGTAGGTTTTACTCCAGAAGTTCAATTTGCATGATATCAGGAATGCATGCCACCAGTGTGATATTCCTGTGCTTGTCAGGATGAACAAGATCTCTATCACTTTGTAAAGTAGTGTCACTATCATCAGGCAACCTGCTAGAAATTTTAAGACTCTGATCCTATGCTAGAAATCCTGAATCAAAATCTTCATTTTAACAAGATCTCCAGAGGGTTTAAATCCACATTAAAGAGTAAATTCCTTGAAACACATTATGACAGATAGCAGGAGAATTAACATAGCCTAGAGGAAAGACAGTGAAAGAACACTTCCAGCTTTGCCAACTAAAGGTGAATTCCTTAAGACCTGCCCTCCTCAGGGGAGTTGAGGAAAAAGTTTTGTCAAATCAATGTCTACTTACCAAGGGCCAGAGGCTGTACTGCTCTGCTCCAGTGAAAATAAAGGGTATGGTTGAGCATCTGAGATTGGTACAAATACTTTAAGTTGATTGTTAATAATTGTGATCTCACCATTATCTACCTGACATATGAAAAGTCCAACAAAGTGGACTGAATTGGACAGGTTAGAGGCCACAATCTCTGTGTTAAGATGATGCTAATCCAGCTGCCTATTATAGGAAATATGTCCATCTTCTTTCAGATAAAAAGGTGCCACCTGACTTCTGTCATTCCAGAATTATATAATCATCACTGATGGCCATCACTTCTGGATTTCACATATATTCACCTCTGGGCTTCTTTGCATATATCTTGAGTTCTCTCTTACCTCTGTCAAAAGAATTACCTTCTATTATCAGACAGACAAGAAGTCATCTAGTTTTCTGTAGGTCATTTTCAAATCTAAGTTCTCAAGAGACATTCAAACAAACTAATAGGAGCAAGTCCAAATACCCTAGCATAATATTGAATTCTTTGCTACAAGTAGGTAATTCTTTAGGAAAGAGCTCTCTTTTAAACATTCATATAACGGTTTTCTCTGGTTTCTTGCCCTAAAATCCACACCCATTCTTACTTTTTTGCTTCTTGTCTAGTTCTCCAAATGTGTGCCCTGTGGGCACCTTATTTGGAGCACAGCATATATTTTATCCCAGATTCATTCTTTTTTTCTCACCTTGAAGGTCATCATCCAGAATATCTTCCCCCTTATTATCCTATTGTGTGCAACCATTGAGATGTGCAAAGAGGAGTATTAATCAGAATTTTCATGGCTGTAACAAGATATCCAACACCTAAAAATTAAGAGAAGTTGAGTTTGGCTAGCAGTTTCAGAGGGAGGGTTCAATTCATTGGTGCTGGTCCCAAGGCAGAATTCCATGATGACAAGGGCATGATGGAACATGTCTGCTCACTACATGATGGTCAAGAAGAAGAAGAAAGGGGAAATGGTGTCAGAGGCGAAAGGACTAGGAACCAGATACACTCCCCAAGGTCATGGAACCATGACACACGTAGACCCACCCAGATATGTCTTTAATTTGTTAGATATTTCTTAAGACATGCAAGTTAACAAACATGATTAAAGGTCACAAAAACACTTGAAGCTATTCACACAGTGTATTGTTTCTTCTGTTGTTCAGTCTGTTTCTGTTTCTCAGTTTGGCAGCAATGATTAACCCTTGCAATCCCTATTCTTACCAAGAAATCTCTGAGAGCTGGAGTTAGAGTCACATAATATCATAAACTGAAGGAAAAGTACAACCATAAACTAGGAAAATGTACTTGCAGTAACAAAAGCAGATGATGTATTAGTATAAAGAAGAAAGAATAATTCTTATGAAGAAATTAGAAGAAGACAAATTTGCAAATGCAAAACTGTGTAAAAGGTAAACAGAAAATTCACAGAAGGTAAGACACAAATGATGCAAAAGAGTGAAAGATCAACATCACACAATCTGGGAGGTTCAAATTAATATAGTCTAATTCAATAAAATGTTGAAATATAAATGTCTCACGATATGAAGAAATTAACAATCAAGGTATATATCTTTCTCCCTTTAGAACTTGCGTAAATAAAACTTCCAGGCATATTTTGAAAACATTTGGCATTGTTTCATAAAGGATAATATGAATCTATCTAAAGACCTAGAAATTCATCTTGAATACATGTGTAATACCATTTATAACACCAACATTTATTGTACCAGCAGAAAGTATTCCAGTAAAATCAAGATTACTTTTTGTGATACATTAACAAAGTGAAGTGTAATATAAATAGGTATGAAGATGTAGAACAGTGGCTGCATCTGCCATGACTGAGCCTTAGGAACACTATATTGATTGTGAAATTAATTTTTAATAAAAGCATGTCCAATTTTATATTAATACATTTTATATATGCATACAATTAAAGCACAGGTAAATAATAAAAGTACAAAATTGCACAACATATTTTAAGTACCTGTACATTTGTACAAAATCATGCACATAAAGAAATAATAAAATTTCATGATGATTGATGTCTATAAAAATGAAGAAAATATTTTTTATGCAGAGAAACAAAGAATTTAGAAATAAATTTTTTAAATTGGATAGGAAAGATATTGAAAATTATGTCAATACTTTTTATACCTGTGCATGTTTTATATATCACTTGATATGCATCAAATATTTAATAATAAAACAGAAAAGTATCAACTTGAGTGAGTGAGGCAGTAGAACACACTAAGAAGGGTGTGTGTACAAAATGCTTATCTCTCTTTATATATGCTATCCTTTTGTATAAGTAGAGTGGAATTTATAATTACGGTCTATTAATACTTACATGTGAGTAGGTTGAATCTTTGTCTCACTCTGAGTGCCTTGTGTAGCTGACATATATGACCCTCTCCATTTTATTTTAGCATCTTTCTCTTCACTAAAGGCAGCGACATGTAATGAAGAAAAGTAGTATTTCAGATTCAAAAAATGAAAAGGCAGTAAAGCACATATAAAATAAAGCATTTTTCTTTCACTTCCCATGAAGAATCCACTCCTCTGACTGTGAAAAATGAAATATTGCATATGTAAAAATGGCCATTGCAAAACATCCATTACATAGCCAAGAATAGACTTTATATTTAATGCCTATAAATCAGATTTATTTATTAAGCTGAGCTTGGCTTACTACAGACCCAGAGGTCTGTCTGTAGAATGTGCTTTCATTCACTTGGCTGTGTTCAGAATTGGAGGCCATTTCTCCCAGGAAATATTTTTTAGGAGTAGATTTTCCTTTAGTAATTTAAAGCCTTCCAGCTGAGTAGCCTTCCCAGTGTGGGAGTCTGCAGGAGGATTTTAACAGTCCTTAATGCAGTGAAACTCTGTTAAAGATCTCATTTTCATTCTTGATATAACTACTGTATTTTTTCACAATAGTAGTTAAAAGCTTGCTGCTAAGTGAGTAACAGCTAAGACAAACCACTATCTCCTTACCAATAAAAGAACTAGTTATGAATAATTGATGGATTTGTTAATATATACTATAATATTTAAATTTTTCTATCACAATATTCAGATGGTAACTCTGCATTAAAATTTTAAGCTAATCTAAAATGAAATATCAAGCCCATTGTTTACTTGGAAGATTTTTTTAAGAGTCTATTATAAGTTTGACAAGCTTATGCTATTTTATCTCTTTTAAGGGTTTGTTATTTTAATTGTATTATATATAAATATCATGTATGTGTATATCATCTGATCAACATTTATACATGTACATAGTTTTTCATTTTTATAATTTTAGAAAGCGTGTTTTAAAAGACTTTGAATTAGATTTTGTGGAACTAATACTTCAATATTTAAAAATATGTACCATTTTTGACTTTTTCCATAATTAAATCTGAACCTGAAGATAATACTAAACTCCTGAGGAAAACTTAAAGAAGTACAAATAAATTAAGAGGATTCGTTACAGAGAAATGAGCACTATTTTCTAAACTTATTGAGAAACACAGTAGAGACATATATGTGAACAGAAGTAGCATTCTTAAATGAATCCTAGTATCCACAGAGTCTTTGCCAAACTTTTGTCTTGAGATATACAGGTATGATCAGATTGAAAGTCCAAGTATCATTTCCAAGTGGGAGACCAGGGAGAGATGTTAGGTCAGAAGATATGTGACAAATGCAAACCTGATGGCATAATCCAGGTGCAGTAGGAGACCATTGTGAAAATTGGTTCCAAGCTTTTGTATGTAATATTCTACCTCTGCTAGCCACCTATCTTGTTAGACCATACAAGCATAGAATGGTTTTAATGGCAATTCAAGGACATTGGCAATCTTTGTTGTTTGTTTGACTGTTAATTTAAAATGTTCCACTGTTTTTTCAAATATTATAGTGGCTACGATTGAATACATTTCAAACTGCTCATTGATCTCACCATTTTACTTGCCTCGTCCTCACAAAACTACATAAAAGAAGGTGGAAAAATAAAAAAGTCAACAAAGATTTATCTGTGCATGTGAAAAAATCAGAAGGTAATGTACTACCCATAATGATTGCTTAGCAAAAATAATCAGGTTATTAAGCAATTCAGCGCTGCGTATTTTGCCATTTTTCAGTATATTGTTATCCATGAAATAGAGCATACTTTTCATTATTTGAAATTCAATTATCTGACATTAAATAAAAAAAAGAAAATCAAAGTATAATAATTCAAAACAATTATCATAATATTTTGTCGTGTATGTTGACTATGCGATATTCAATTGGATCAGAATATTAAATGGAAAAATGAATATTATCATTCATAAAATGTGTACATGTCTGTAATCATCCCCAAAATGACAATTCCTAAGAAATTCTAGTGTATCTACATAGGATAGCTTCAGGATAACCAGTACTTTATGTCAGTATCTCTCGTTTTGTATGTTTCAGGGCAAATGACAGAAGTCTGAAATTACTTTATATACTAATCCACTGTTCCCTCTGAATGAAAACCTCAGGCATGAGCTAGCCTTGTTTGATAAGTCAGAGTTTGATAAAGATGTAAACAATATCCTAGAGCACATGAGTTTTCTCTTTTGTGTCTGTTATCTGCTATGCTGTCTTCCTTCTGATATATCCTTCTGTGAATGATGTTCATAGAGCTACAAAAACTTTATAAGTATCCAGCAGAAAAGACAGAACATATGTCCCTGAGAGGTCAAAACTCTTTCAGTCTGACGGCATCCCACACCTGAACCTTCCCACTGAATGGAAGTACTCTACCTGAAACACTTAGAATAAGAAGAGAAACTGGGAATTGAGAACAAAGCGTGTATGCAGTAAATCAGTGGGGGTGGCTCAGGGGTGGGAAAATACCAAACATACCTTTGCCTTACTTCAGCTTCTATGCTCAAGAGAGACTGTTAGAACTCAGAGAACACTAAGCTCCAAGCTAAGCAGATGATGACTTGGGTCTACAGTGATCTTACTGTTGCAGTTTATTCATTCTGAAAGTGTGGATATAGCTGCAACTGCTGTGAGGAGAGGTTTCTGCTGGGGCAAAAAAAAAAGATTGAGACAACCAGTTGGCAGGAAATATGCAAGTCACTGCATAAATCCTACCCCATCTCCAAATCTTCAAGGAAGTTTTCAGTTCTCAAATTGTAAATAGGCATCATCATTTTGAAAATTTACCTTTAGGCTTTGGATATGAGTCAAGGGGCTGACATCCAGGAATGAGAAAAATCACTGGAAGCTACCATCTTAATGAAATTTGAATGGGTAAGGTAGTGACTGCAGAAATTGTGAGGAGAGACTTTGCCTGAAAGAAGTAGAATTAGGGATGTGAACCACACTGACTAGCATGTTAGGAATCCACAAAATAAAATTGTATTGTTTCCAGTTTGCTACATATCCAGTGGCATCAAAGTACAACATGATGAGTCAAATATCATCCCCTTCAGTAGGACCGTTTTGACTGTGTCATCCATAGATCTAACACAGGTAATTTTTGAGGGACCAAAATCTGTCCTGAGAGAATCTTTTCACAGTACACAATCCTTTTCTGCATAGGTTTTGCCAACTTCCTGGCTGTTATACTTCATGCAAGCTGGCATTGTATTTCATTTTGAGTGAAGGGAAAATTTCTTTCATTATTCCTATTGAGTACGTATTTTGAGCTCCATCATTGTTTTTGTCTTGCTTCTAAGTTTTTTTCTAAAACCACGCGTTTACTGCCTGTCTTTTCTGAGGCTTGGAATTTGAGGCAAAACAGGCATGGCTATTTACAGGTTCTTTCAGTTTTATTCGTGATATCATCTATATTCTTACGTTGTTCTATGCTTATGGACAGTTAGTGACTTCAAGAAAGCCTAAATATAAAAGTAAAACTGCAACTCTTTCTAAAGAAAACATAGGAAAGTAGATGTGATCTTGACTTGGTCAAATAATTTTGAGACATTACAATAAATCTTGATCCATGAAAGGAATAAAAGGGCACATAGTATTTTGTAGATATGAAAATCTTTTTGATTTGCACATGATATTGTTAAGAGAATAAAGTCAAAACCCATAAACAAAAATAAAATATTTAAGGATTATTTTTCTTAGAAAAGATTCCTATATAGGATGTATAAAAGTACTTAAATGTTAAGAGTAAGTGAAATAAGTTTGGTAAAATATCTAAGCAAAGATGATACCAAATAAGGTACATGAATGACAAGGGAATGTAAGAAAAGGTACTCAGCATGATTTATTATTTTTAAAAATAAATTATAATTAATTGAGATGTTATATATCTACTAAATGACTTAAACAAAATGACAACATATTGTTTAATTCTGCATGAAGATGTTGAATAAAAGACAAAACTATAGGAATGAAAAAAGAAAGTAGTGTTTTTCAGAAATCTGGAATGAGGAACATGTTGAATATAAGAAGGCAGGAGAAAAAAATTGTTGAAGTGGTAGACTATTTGTGTGTCTTAAATGATTTGTTAATGACTCTGTGTATATATCAAAATTTGGGATATGTAGACAATAAAGATAGAGTTTTATAAATTTTAAAATAACCATTGCTGATATTGAAGGAAATAGAAAACAAATAAAAGTATGAAATAATTCCTTTACAATTTTACAATTGTAACTACACTGAAAGGAATGAGGTAGGTCAATAAAAATCTAACCCAAATTACTTGGAGTAAGAGTGTTCTAGAAAGATAATATCACAAACAAAAAAAAGACAATACAAAGTTTTCTCTGTTGGGTCTAGATTCAATATCTCATTATTGATTGTAAATCAGTTTCTCAAAACAAAATGAGCCAGAATACAGGTTTTAAGTTTGATACTGATATGAGGGAATGATAGTATAAATAAATATGGCAGAATGGATAGCTCTTCTCTAACAAACAATGTATGTCATTAAATTTAGAGCGATTGAGGACGATTTCAATAATATCCTAACAACATCAGAGTAAAAATATTTGCAGAGAAGATCACTGATTAAAATAGCATTTAGTGATCAAAATATTGAGGAAAGAGAATATTTCCATAGCTATAAACTACCTACTCTAAAGTATATATTAATTGCATTGGAGAAAACAGTAAACTTTTAGTGAAGAAATTAGATAGAGATCATCTCTTTTTTTTTTTTTTTTTTTTTTTTTTTTGCGGCACCAGGAATTGAACTCACAACCTTGCACCTGTCAGACAGGCGCTTAAGTCACTGAGCCAAACTCCCAGCCCTGGTTTTTTGAGGCAGGGTCGCACCGTATATCTCAGGCCGGCCTTGCGCTCGTGTTGTAGCTCAAACCGGCCTCGAACTCACAACGCTCCTCCAACCTCAGCCTCCCGAGTGCTGGGATTAAAGGCGTGCGCCACCACGCCCGGCTAAAGTTCAGTGCATTCATATTCTTTTTTTTTTTTTTTTTTTTTTTTTTCCGGCACCAGGGATCAAACTCACAACCTCACACCTGCCAGCTCAGGCGCTTAAGCCACTGAACCAAACTCCTGGCCCTGAGATCATCTTAACTAGTGAGGTTAATACCACCAGGGATAAGACATATTAACATCATACATCCTCAACATGCTACAGTGAAGAGAACACATCACTTGTGTGCTATGCTTGTCAAAAATTCTAAATTTTGATCTACATGCAAAAACATCAGGCAAACTCAAATAGAGGTATACTCCACAAGACAATTGACAAGTAAACTTCAAAAGTGTCAAACTAATTAAGAGTAAGTTGATATTGAGAAACTGTTTAAAAATGGGGAAAAAGTAAGAGGACATACAACAGATGAACTTGAAATCCTGGATTAAATTCTGAACAGAAAAAGATACCAATAGAACAGCTAATAAAATCCAACTACAATCCAGATGTTAGTCACTGGAATTGTACCAATGCAAGTTTTTTTCATTTTAATATTTGCACTATCATTTTGGAACACATTAACATTAAGGGAAGTTGAGTAGAGAATATATTTGAATTCTGCATTACTTTTCAACTTTTGGTAAATCTAAAATTATTTCAACATAGGTTTAGTCAAGCATGTACGTTTTCATGCATAGAAATAATAGTATTTAAGAGTCAATTATATGAAAATCTTGTGTATACAGTACCATGAATAGTTCATACAGTTAACAAATATATAATCACATTTATATGATACATTAAATACATAATAAATATTATGTATTTTATATATGCATAGTATATATAATAAGAAAGAAAGCAAAAGGAACAGATATTGGCGGTATCTGAACACTAACAATTATGAGAATTTTGGATTAATTTTCCAAGTTTATGGAACTTGTGAAAAGATGAAGTTAAATTGATTTTCAGATTTCAGAATTCTTCGAATAAGCATTTTTATAATAAAATTATAGGTAAAATTAATACCAACTGCATGTTTGGAAAATAAATAGCAATATCAAAAGTCTATTCAACATAGTTATGGAACAGCTAAATATTGTAAAGAAACTAGATGATCAGTTATGAAGAATATGACAATGAAAGTACTGTATGAATAAGGATAACAGTGATTTTACTATCACTATTAACTTTAAATGATAGATTTTCTCTGTGCTAGTTTTGTGGTAATTCATTAAATGAAAAGTTAGTATAGCAAAACTAATAAAAGAAAGTTCAAAATGAATGGGAAAGTAGTCAGTGATGAGCTGTTTGCTTAAAATCAGTGAAATCCCCAGAGAAATCAAATAATACACACAATAATATCTGCAGGGGAATGTCCATGATTGTCATAGTCATGTCTAACCCAAAAAACCAGTAGCACAAGATTGAAAATAAATGTCAAATTAAATGATAACAACTGAGAAGGTGAACCTTGTGTAAACTTTAAAACAAAGCATTTTCGTCTGAAATAAGCAGCTTTTTAAGAGCTTTATGTTTCCATAATTCCAGATACTATCAATCTGAATAGATTTTTCATAATTAAAATAATGTACAGGACTGCCTGCCAATTACCTATAGAAGGACAAAAAATAGTACATGTGTATAGTTGGGTTAATTATTGTTATAACCTTATGCTAATTTTTAAAAAGAGAAACACCTGGAATCATGAAAGTGTATTTTACATCCAAGGAAAATACAAACCAGAATGTGTTCTCCTGTAAAGAATATAAAATATCATGCTTTAGATCTAGCTCTGCCAGTTGCTTTTATGTAATCTCAGAAAAGCAAATGAAGAGACTGTTGATTTTGAAGTTTCAGTATGTACTGTTTGAGTGCATGTGAACTGAGCAAGTTCAATCAATGTCTCTCAACTTTCTGCCCATGATACTGACAAGGTGTTACTGTGGGTATCCAAAAAGAATAGCGTCCTTCCTGGTGTGAGATCAAAGTGTGAAGATGGAAACAATGAATTGGGACAAATATTTGCGTGAGGAACATTAAAAACAATGGTGATGCAGAAAAATACAACTACACTCCCATGAAGGAGATAGAGAAAAGAATACAATTTCGCCATATAAAAGTGCAAATTGTCCAGCTCCTTCCTGGATGAAATCTTTCCTGCTCATCTCTACTTCCCAACCCTAGACCCATTCTAATTCTAGTAGTACTTAACACATTTTGATCATATTTTGTTTTTTAACTCTTTTAATGTCAAATTTGCTATCTGGTAAACCTCATGAGGTCTGATATAGTACATTATTATGACAGTTACAATTATGGACAGCTAGAGGTTAATCTGCTGGGGAATTTGTTTTTGTTTTTGTTTTTATTTAAGGGGGAAAAACACATATAACAAAGACAAAAAACAAAACAGACAAACAAACGACTAGAGTAAATGCACAACAGTAACATTACAGGTTTACAAAACAGGATGATAGAAACTTGACAATGGTTGCAATATTGCGTACCGTTATCTTTAAAATGGTTGTTTGTATTAACAGATGTAGACACGTAAAATTAATCTAATCATATGAGTGTTAATTGTTCTTTCTCAATAATGAATACATTCAGCAGTGTGTTTGTTTTAGCTATCTTACACATACATGTATACAGATTTATATCTTTTCTTTCTGCTGGGGAATTTGAAAAGCAGCATAGGACAGTGATTTCTTCCAAGTGAGAAAGGAGCTCAAATATGTATTTATGGTTTCCATGTTTCACTGCTGACTGAAATCATTTATTTGTCTTACCTCCAAACATTTGACACAATAGACTGTTACCCAAAGAAAGTTCTGCAAGTTCAACCTGAGGCATTGTGCACTCACATGTTGAGAGCAGAGAATAGGAACTGAAACATGACACCATCTACTCCTAGAAAAAAGTTAATTGAACAAATATCTCCAGTGTTTTCAGGGTCAAACACTAAGTACCAACTTATCGCATTTTCAGGCTTCAGCAACAAAGTACCACAAACCAGGCAGTTTAAACAACATAAATTTATTTTTCCATGTTTTGGAAACTAAAAGCCCAAAGTCAAAGCGCTGGCAAGTTTGTTTATTTCTTGGAGTTGTGATGGAGATTTTTCTCCATTATTTGTCTGAATTTCTAGTAGTCTTAGACATTCTACGACATATAGATATTTTTTTTCCTATGTCGTCACATTACTTTCTTTTACTTATGTCTGTTCCTGGGTCCAATTTCTCTTCTTTTATAGAGGCACCATTGAACTAGAGTGGAATCCACTTTAATAATCCATATTACCCTGATCATCTATCAATCATATTGCTAATAATCCAGATGAAGGTATAACCTCTGATATACATTTATTGTTTTTAAGTGTTATATTGTATCAAGCATTAAGATAGTTGTTGCTAAAATTGAGACAGATCATGCATACATTTTAATTCTGTCTATGAATTCCAATCATGTGTTAAAGGAAATCAATGTAGTCTGAAATGAAGTTTTCATTGTGGCCTCTGACTACTTCTTCATCAAAGGTTTAGGATCATTGACTTTAGAATTAAAAAGATGTATCTCATTTTCTTAGAAATGCACACCTACTTAAGGGGAATTTTTCTGTCTTTGATAGAATTGTGATATAAATGCTATTAAATGCCTTCTGAATTTTCTATAAAAATGTTATTCAATCTCAATGCCTGATATTATATTAACAGACTAAATGACAAAGTTCACATGATGAGTTCCATAAAGAAAAACTCTGACAAATTATAGCACCTCTGCATGATAGCAACAGTTTACCACATTTCTGAGAATAGAAAGGAATTTCTTCAATCTGACAAGTATTAGCTACAATACAAGTCAGCCTGCATCACATTTAATTGTGAATGTTTTCCTCCTAAAATTAGGAGCAAGAAAAGGATGGCCCCTCTCTGACTGCCACTTAAGATCATTCTGAAAGTTGCATCAGGATGTATAGCAAGGAAATTAAATAAAATCAATTCCAAATGGAACAGAAGACAATAAAATCTTTACATATGACATGACTTTGCATATATATAATTATAAGGAATCCAGAAAAAAAGAATAGCTTTACTAAATGAATTTGGCAAGGTTTCAATATTCATTCAAAAATAGTAGCTGCAATAAACAAATTGAAGGTAAAATTAAGATAAAATTTTCATTTAAAATAGCATCAAAGTTAAATACTTATGAATAAATTTAATGTAAGGCATGCTTAGAAAACTTAGAAAATTATTTGATACAATGAAAAAAGTTAAAGAAGCCCTAAGTAAAGGAAAAGGTATTCATGAATCAGAAGAATTATATTATGAAAGTAGAAATATTCTATAAATTGATGTATAGATTCTTGTTGTTACTTTTTTTCCCTAGTACCAGCAATTGAACTTACGACCTTGTGCTTGCCAGGAAGGCATTGTGCTGCTGAACTGTATCCCTGGCTGATGAACGGGTTCTATTCTGTCTTCAGCAACATTCCAAATAACTTTTTGTGAAAACTACAAGCTGATACTAAAATTCGTGTGGAAGTCCAAGGGACAGAAAATATCGAAAATAATGTTGAGAAGAGCAGAAAAGAACAAAATATGTCCTGTTTTCCACATTTACTAGAAAGCTTCAAGAGTCAACAGTATGGTATTAGCATAAAGAAAAATATATAGATAAAAGGAATAAGCTTGAGTGCCTAGAAAAAAACACTCGCTTTTTTTGCATTTTTTTTATTTTAAAGGGAATAAAACAGAATAATAAAATGAAAGAAAACAAAACAGTGATAAGACAGTAGGATATCCACAATAGTTACTATATTTCATAGTTATCCTCTAAATAGTTATTCATACTACCAGTTTTAGGCTTGCAAAGGCAATCAAACAATACAAGCATTAGGTTGATTCTTCACTTCAGTTATCATCTCAGCCTGTGTTCCTCTAGATCAGCAGGTTGCTTATGGGTGTGGGGGTGTGGCCTCCTTCCTGGTTCTCCCAAGCCAGCAGGGCCGCCACTGACCTATGGTGACCTGCATACTTTCTTGTTTCTCCCCAGCTGGCAGGGCCACCACTGGCACACTGAGGTGCTGCAGTGTGCCAGCTTCCTTCCTGTTTCTCCCCAGTCAGCAGGGCCGCTGCTTGTGCATGGGGGCTGTGTACCTTCCTTGTCAACACTCACATTTTAGCTCAATTACTTTTCTTTCTTTTCTTTTCTTTTTTTTTTTTCCGCGGCACCGGGGATTGAACTCACAACCTCGTGCCTGCCAGACAGGCCCTTAAGCCACTGAGCCAAACTCCTGGGCCTGGTTTTTTGAGGCAGGGTCGCACTGTGTAGCTCAGGACAGCCTTGCGCTCGCGTTGTAGCCCAACCCAGCCTCGAACTCACAACGCTCCTCCTACCTCAGCCTCCCGAGTGTTGGGATTAAAGGCGTGCACCACCATGCCCGGTTAGCTCAATTAATTTTCAATAAGAGTTTTAAGGTAATTTATTGGAGAAGAATAGCTTCTATCAAAATTATAAATTAATTAGATAACCACACTGAAATAAAGTTGATATCCTATCTCGTGCTATGCAGTTTTGCATGTATAACTACCTATAGTGGTCCTAAATTCTTGAACAAAATCTTAATTAGTTTTCATAAAGTGAACATGCGCATCTAACCAGAAGCCAGTTCAAATAGTGCATCATTATGTTCCCAGAACACCTTCTCATCTCCTTTGTTCAGACCTTCCTTCAGGCACTACAGACGTCACAATCCATTCTAGTGCCTAAATGGATACTTAGCAAAAAAAAAAAAAAAAAACTCTTATGATTATGGTGCCACATATAGCCAATTAGCGAATGGCATTCTATAATTGGCATTTATGTGCTTATATTCTCCCAATAAAAAGAATGAAATTCTTCTATGTTGTACTTGTTGTCTATTGTTAATGATCTCTAATTTCCATTCATTAAGTATACCATCATTTTTTTTCATGTTACAAGAAGTAAAATTATAACTCACTGACTAAATCTGATAAACCACTTGCTTTTGTCAATAAAATTTTATTGAAACTCTAATGAACTAATTTATTTACATTTTCTTTATTTGCTTTGACTGTACAATGGTAGAACTGTAAATGTATTTTTGTTAAATATGAACATATTTCCATAAAGTTTATATCAAGATAAGTATTCTCATTCTTCAGCTTTAAATGTGTTTATTTTTGTTCTCTAAAATTAATTTTATTACTTTATATTTCCACCAAGAGGGATCAGTGGTCTATTAATCAACACTCACAGCCAGGTCAACAGGCATTCATCCAGCTGAAGCATTCTGTTGGATGTGTAGTAGTGTCACCTTATGATGTAAGGCCACCTTTGATAATCACTGGCCACTGAGCTATCTTCCTATTTAAATCTTTCCCTGTCCCCCTATTTGTTTTTCTTTCCCCTCTTTTAGAAGTATATAATGGACTTGACTCCTTGGTAGATATGTTTATAGTAACATATTTTCTCCTATACTGTGGTTTGCTTTTTAAAGAACCAACATTTTAAACTTCGGTATAGTCCTCTTTATCCAATTTTATTATTAAATGCTTTGGAAATGTGGGTATGTTTTTTGAGAAAATTTTGCACACACAAATTTCTTGACAAAATTGTGTTTTATTTAAAAAATTGTATTTTGTTATCTACACATGTAGATCCTGAATATACCTGGAATTGATTTTGGCATATTGTGTGAAAGAGAATAAACAGTTATTTTTTCCAGTATGAATTTTCCATTTATCCAATACCATTTATTGAAAACACAATCATTTTACTCACTGCACTACAATACTCTTTACCACATTGAATGCAAATGCCTTTTTACATACCATTTTTATCTTTGATCTGATTTTCAGATTCTTTATTATATTACATTGTTATTAGTTTGTACTAGTACTATTGCTTGGCATGCTAGTTAAGCGGCATTATCAATTTGATCAGCTTGGGACCTGCCAGATGATTAGAAAAGCTTATTTCTGGCTGTGTCTGGGTGAGCTATGATGGCATGACCTTATCTTTGTTATACTGCTTTTCCCCTTTCCTCTCCTTGTTGGCAGCCATGAAATAAGCATCTTTTCTCCGTTACGTTCTTCTGCCATGATGTTCCTACCTTGAACCTAGTCTACCATACAATGAACACTATGAAATCTTGAATCAAATAAATTAATTTCTGTTTCAAATTGTGTGTTGCATATTTGGTCCCAATGATGTCAAAGTTAACTATACAAACTTCCAAAATCCCTTAAAATTGTTTTAGATTATTTTATAAAAATGATAACCCTCAACAAATATTCCATGCAATTCTTCATATCCCTGATTCCTTGAATTGAACCAGGGCAAATCAGTCAGTCTTACTGCACAGGTTTTAATCAGAAGTGTCACTTCTAGGCTGAAGCATTAAAAAAGAGACATGCATAAGTATTTCAATCTGTTTACCTTTTCATGAGTGAGGAGACCCATTGTAGAGTTGGAAGAGCAACAGTGCTTTAGAAATCTGAATTTGTAAGTCATGAGGTGATGATTTCATGGAGAATCATCAAGCCAAAAGGGATTTTGCATATGCAAGAACAATTAAGAGAGAGAAAAATGCTCTGTCTAAGGAAGTCTGCTATCTTAGCACTAATACTGTTCTATTCCGAAAAGTTCAACAATGTTAGTAGTTTTTATTTCTAAGAGAAAGTGCAGAATTATTTGAACATAATTATATTTTAGTCAAATAATTTTAATACTATCTCTTATTTTTCACTATTAGAACAATAGTCATTTCTGTTAGATAATAATTGTCATCTTGCTTAAGAAGTCAGTGCTGGTAAATAAATGTGCATATGGAGTGAAAGCACTCTGCTCAGCACATTTCTTAAGAGTTTTAGCTAAACTTACTGCACATAGATATAAATCCATTGTTGTTTTCTACAATTTAAGTTTTAGCACCATATGAATTAACCCTTCCTAAGAGTCTTTGATATCTTTACTGAACAAAAATCAAACAAGATCTTAAGAGATGTTATTTAATATGAGACCCTTCTCCCTCCCCCACATAATGTAAAAGTCAACAAAGACCAAGCTGGAACATGTCACATAACAAGAATTTTCATAAATGTTTTTAACATTAGCTTTCTTAGTTTTCAGCATTCACTGTTAGTTCTTTCACTTTGCCTAGCAGATTAGTATAAATATTTACACTTCTCGCTGTGATGCCCATGTTTATAAGCTTTTAGAAGCAATATTAAATATTTTCCTTGCTATCTAACCTATTTCTTTGGTCTTCAATCATAGGCAAAATATTTCTTAGGTCATTTTGTGGGTCCATGTAAATCAAAACTAAAATAAAAACATTCCACCTTTCCCACAAACACTGGGCAGAGGAAAAGAAATTGATCTTATCTAAACTGATTCTTCCCTTTGATTAACTGTGTTATAATTTACTTAAAGTAGCATTAGAATAATTTTGAAGGAACAAGATATGTCTAAAATTTAAAGTTAACTTTTTGTCATCATTCATTTTTTTTTCTAAAATTCTACTTATGTGAACCGTCTTGCCTAACTTGTGGGCTCTACTTTTGATGAATGCTACATTTCTTTGAGATTAATCTACTTCTAATTTAAACAACTGTTTATTCAGAGGGAAGTTACTGGAACACAGAATATGATGTTTTCCAGGCAAATTTTATTATGCATAAATGAATCTCTAGTTTAATGCTGTTTTAGTTAACTAATATGGCAAATTTTTCTGATAAGAATGAAACAGTCATATAAATGCAGTTCCACATAGTATAACAAATTATTTTTTCTGAAAAACAGAGAAAAATAATCTCAGGATATAATTTGATCCAAGTCCTAACTTAGCAAAAAACAATTTGTGTTGCTATAGAAACCAACCTGAAGAGATCACTTTTTTTTATTCTCCTGTTTAAAATCCCCAGAGCCTTTGGACATAGAATGTCAAACTAATTCCTTGCCACCAAGGTTACAATGTCTGATGGTAAGTCACAGGGACATTGAGTTGGCCTGAACACTGATCTGCACCTCACACTGAGACCGTGTGGCAAGTACTGGTAATTGATAAGGAGAAAACAGGCTTTCTCTGAGCAAGCTTTGATAGAAAACACCTAAAGAAAGTCTAACATATGCTATACTGAAATTATTGGCAAAGCAGACATAGTCAGACGCCTCATTCCAAACCGAACAAGTATTGCACTCAAAAGACCAAAACATTTAAATATTTTAAAAATAGAGAATTAAAATAAGCTTTTTAAGAAGAAATAATGTTACTAACATGAATTACTAATTAATATTATTTATTTACTACACATGTGTAAGGAAAAAATGAGAAAACACAAAACTCTGTACATTAAAAAGATGAAACTAGAAAATTTAGAAAATTTTAGAAGTTAAATAAACTCACACATGAAATTATTTTTAAAATGTCACCATAAAAATGTGTCACACATGTACAAATACATATATATAATCTGTATACACATATAATGTATACAGTATCTTCATTTGAAAGTTTTCCACAGAGATCCATGCATGGCCTATTGGTCTTGCTCCAGAAAAGTAATTCATGAAACACATTAATCATTAGTTTAAATACTTTTTTATTTAGATGTCTTCTTTATGATATCGTTGGCTGGACTAATTTGTGATAATAATCACCTACACAAGCCACAATTTTTATATATATAAAAATGTATTTATCTCCATGCACTTCCAAATATATGCAAAGAATTTGTCCCAAAATTTCCCTTTAGTATTTCCATTCTGTAATAACACATATTTGATCTTTTCTGATTACAGTTAAACTGTCAGGTTAGTATAAGAAAGAATTTGATGCAAACCACTTGAAATAACCCTTGTAGATCATCTAATCATGTACACTTTGAAAACACCAATTTTATTTTGCACCCCATGAAGACCCATGAAAGCCTTGCTGTAGTTAAATATGTATCAGAAGAATCAAGAAATGCTTTCGTAGTTGAGTGTATGCAGCCCAGTTTCTCAAACTACCTAACTAAATTATTGATTCCAACTATATTTAGCCAGCACTTATTGTTTTTTGCCAAATATTGTGTATGTTTAAATAATACCATGTACTTAACATAATACTATCATATACCTAACATCACAGTTCTGATACATATTCTTGATTTCAGGAAAAAAAACCGAACACTTTCAGTATCTTAAAGGATCAAATTAACTCACTTATAATTGTGAAAGTTGTACCAATAATTACAGATATAAGGAAAAAGCTCTTAGTATCAAGAAGCTTGTGATCAAATTAATCTTAAGAGTGTAGGAATAACAAGAAATCAATTTGCAACTGCTCAAACACTTATTTCAAATTTGAGTTTCATAAAGTCTTGATGTAAATAAAGGCAATAATCTATAAAAATTGTATTTCCTCATAGTGTTTATAAATTTAAGTAAATAGAAAATGTGATACCTCCAGGCTTTCTCAACATTTTAGCAAGTTTTATTCTTACCATTAAAATATTTTCTCTTGGAAACAACTTAGAGTCTTCTGTGAGTTTCACATTCCTTCCATTAATATATTCACAATATTATGAAAAATAAGAGAAAGATAATAGAGATGAATGAGTTCAATTCATTGCTGTCACTTTGTTCCTTAATGGAACAGGTTAAATTTTCAGGTAACTTCAGTTTTCTTTTTTGGAATTAAAAATTTCTAAATAATAATAATACGGTCATTTTTTGGTTCATGACCAACATCAATAGAACAGATGAATTCACATTTTATATAGATCCCGAATATTAACAAAAAGAACTATAAATGCAAAGTGAATAGAAACTGAAAGGAATTTAGGTACTGTTTTACATGTTGGTACAGTTTTATTTCCACTATTGTATGAAAAATGAAATCAAATAAAAATAGAAGCAAGATATATTTACCAGAGACAGTTTCATCCCAAATCTCTAATAGTGATACAGGAAGTAAAACTTAAAAATCTCTCAGAATTTAATTAATTTCCCTTTATTAAGACTCCCTAAAAATATGTTATACAGTACTAGAAATGCCACAAGATTGATTGCTCGCCAAATGATGTTTCTAATAATTATCATTAAATTAAATTCAGCATATTGTGTTTATGGAAGACATGCTCATATGAATATCCGCTAATTTTATCTGACATCAGAAGCAAATTACCAAATAGATAGTATTGTCTCAAAATGGAGCAAATTGCATACATTACCATTTCAGAATGTTACTGCCAACCTTTAAAATCTGTTCAAGCTAATTTTCCAATCCACTTTGAGGAGGAAGGCTGGTTTAGGTAAATCAAATGATTATGAAATTTGCATATTAAGAATAGGACATCAAAAATATTATTTACACATAGTTTCAAATAACCTATAAAGAAGATTGGATACAATATTCAGAGAAAATCTACATAGTTTAAAAATATGCTTTCATTTATTGTATAAATGCATTTAACTATTTGTATGCAATATATGTGCATGCATACACATATATGTATATTTGTATATCTAAAAACTATATTATTCAAACGCATATATGATATAAATATGCATATGTGATATAAATATATTTAATATATACAATATACTATATAATATATATTATATTATATATATGCATATTATATATGTATGTCATAATGGAAGGCACCTGCAGAGGAAGCAGTGGTGACAGGGTGCACACAGCCAGACCGCTACAGGTAAGGACCCCTCAAGACCGGGGTGTGGACACAGACCAACAGTTGGTAAGTCAGATTAACTAGTATTGTGCTTTGGCACATGGACAGGCAGAGCAGAAAGGGGCAGGTGGGGCTGTAATTCATGTATATGATCGGCCCTATATCCAGCACAAATCCCACTGCAAAATTAGCTGGACACAACAAATTTCTGAGATCAGACTTGGGCCTACTGAACAGCCGAAAACACCAGAGGAATTTTACTCCATTTATTTTTCTATGTTTGCTTGATTGATTTTCCTTTTTCTGTTCAGTTGAGGTCTTTTTTATTTAGTTTAATTTGGTCTTGTTTTACTTTTTAGGGCTTTTTCTGTTTTGTGCTTTTAGTCTCTTTATTCACTTTTTTTCTTTTCTCTTTCTTTAGTGACTTATATTTATTATTTTCCTTTATGTTTTCAGTTACCTGTCTTCTAACCCTCATCAACTATCTTGCTTGATTTTATGATACTTTCATGTGAATAAACATTGTCTCCTCTGTGCCGGTTTCACTTCACTACTCCTCTGCTTCCTCTTTCATCCTTTCACTTTTGGTCCACTAGGTTGTTAAAACTTGGGTGATCATCCCATGCCTGCCAGTCTTGCTCCTACTCCATAGGACTTCACTCAGCTCTTTTTCTTGCCTCCTGTCTCTCTTATTCCCCTCATCATGACAGGGTTAAATCACTCCACCTAAGGAAAAATTATTGCATACGGGTTTCTGGTATGTGCTGAATTCTCTTACACAACTGTACAATTTGCTCCTATGGTTAAAAGTATCAGGTTAATAGTTACCACAGTTTGTCAGTAGCCAAATTGCCCTCAAAACTATTGTTATTGCTATTGTTATTGTTATTGTACTACTTTAACCAGGATACCACACCTGCTATAATCAGTTTTTCTCTCTTGTATGACATCACTGTGACTGTATGAAATAATTTCCATTACCATAATCCAGTACCAAAGGACTGGATGTTGAGTCAAATAGGTAACAATTTCTCATCCTCAACACATAGGGAAGGCAAAATCTTCAGACAGACACAAGACCAAGAGTCACCTACATCTAGAAGATATCCCTGTGGAAAGTCTCAATACTGGGGATAAAATTATCTACCATAAGAAACCTATAAGTATCAACACAGAAAACAAAACAAAACAAAAAATAGAATACAGAAAATGACAACACAGAATCAAAATGTAAGCCCAAACCCACAGCCCACACAGGACAAATCTAGAGCAAAGTAAGATAGAGGAAATCAGAAGCCAACCACTGGAACTTTCTGAAATGACAGCAACAGAAGTTAAAAAACAAATGGAAGAGACTATAGAAAAAATAATCTCTAAGCTGCAAAAAGAAATGATGATCAAAATGAAAGACATTAATGCAAACAGATTTTTAAAAAAGGAGCTCAGGAAAAAAAATTACAAAATACCAACAAAGGAAAGAAGTAGACTGCATGAAATAGATACAAACAGAAGGCCAGAAGATTAAAAACAGAATGAATGAAGGTGAGGGTAGAATATCAGATCTACAAGACACAATTGTAGCTAGCCACCATGAAAAGAAAGATATCTTAAAAATAGGAACAGACCATGAAAAATCCATACAACATCTGCAAGATGAAGCAAAGAAAAACAAGATTGATTGGAGTCAGTGAGAAAGACTGAGACATTGTAAAAGATATAAAAAAGACTCTTCACATAAATAATGCCAGAAAACTTGCAAAACATGAATAAAGATTTTGACATGCAAATAAACAAAGTATACAAAACTTCAAATAGCCATGGCCAAAACAAGGCTACACCTAGGCACATAGTAATCAAGATTCTGAAAATTCAGCACAAGGAGAGACTATTAAAAGTATCTAGAGAAAAGAAACAAATCACCTATAAAAGAAAAACCATCAGAATCAGGCAGACTTCTCAAAACAAATACTCAAATCAAGAAGAGCTTGGAGTGAGGCATTACAAGTCCTAAATGAAAACAATCTTCAACCTAGTTTGATGTACTCCCACAAAACTGTCTTTTATAACCAATACATAAATAAGATACTTCCATGACAAAGAAAAACTGAATAAGTTTATGACCACCAAACCAGCCTTACAGAACGTTCTGAATGATGTATTAGAGATAACAAAGACCACAAACACGTGAACACCAATAGAAAGAAGTCACCCAGCAGGGGAAGCAATTAAACAGAGGAGAAAGACAGGGAACCAACAGCAGGAAAAAAACATGAAAACAATAAGCTAATATATATCAGTTATAATCATCAATGTAAACTGTCTAAATTCACCAATCAAAAGAAACAGACTTGCAAAACAGATCAAGAAATAAGATCCAAAAATATGCTGCATTCAAGAAACATTTAAATCAAAAGGAAATTTATAGATTAAAAGTCAAAAATGGAAAATATTTCACCATGCTACAGGAACCTGGAAAAAGAGCAGGAGTCACTCTTCAATGTGAAGATAATATAAATTTTAAGCCAAAACTGATGAAAAGAGATAAAGAAGGTCACTACATACTTGTTAAGGGAAAACTCTAAGAAGACAAGACAACAGTTGTAAATATATATGCACTGAACATCAGTGCACCAAAATACATAAAAAGAGTATTAAGAGACATGAAAAATTAAATAAGCACTAACACAATTATAGTGGGAGACCTCAGCACTCCACTCTCACAAATAGTTCAACCAGACCAAAAAAAATAAAAATAAAAAAAACAACAAGAAATATCAGAATTTAACCACATCTGTGATCAATGAACCTGGCAGATATCTAAAGAGTGTTTCACTCCAAAACTTCACAATATACATTCTTATCAACTGCACATGAGACATTCTCCAAAATAGACTGACTATTAACTCACAAAACATGTTTAAGTAAATGTAGAGAAACTAAAATCAATCTATGCATCTTATTTGGCTACAGCACGATGGAAGTGGAAATTAAGGACAAAAGAAACCACAAAACTACATAAACACATTAAAATTAAACAACACTCTTCTGCAAAAACCAATAGGTCACAGAAAATATTGAAGACAAAGTTAAACAGTATATACAATTAACTGATAATGCTGATACCAGGACTTATTGGATGCAGTGAAAGCAGTCCGATGAATAAAGTGTATACTAATGAACTCAAACATCCAGAAGACCACAAGCTCAAATAAATAACCTAATGTTGAACCTCAAACTTCTACAAAAACAAGAACAAATCAAATCTAAAGCTCATACAAGGGAGAAAATTATGAAGATAAGAGCAGAAATTAATGAAATTGAGACAAAGAAAACAATGTAAAGAACTGATGAATCAAAAAGTTGGTTCATTAAAAGAAAAAATCAAATTGATAAAGTATTAGATAGTCTCATTAAAAAAGGAAAGAAAAAACACAAATTCAAACAATTAGGAATGAAAAGAGATCATAATGAATCCTACAGAAATCCAAAAGCTCATCAATATCTTCGATGAGAAACTCTATTCCAATAAGATGGAAAACACAGAAGAAATGGACAGATTGCTAGACACAGTCAAATTGTCAAAACTAAATCAAGAAGTTATAAAAGTTTTAAATAATCCAATATCATTCAATGAAATTGAAAATGCAATTAAAAATATACCAACAAAGAAAGCACAGGTGCTGATGGATTCATTGTTGAATTCCACAAGAAATTCAAAGAACTAATGCCATTAATGCAGAAACTCTTTAAGGAAATTGAAAGGGGAATAGTACTTACAAAATAATTCCTGGAAGCAAGTATTACCCTTATTCCAAAACCAGAGAAGAACCAAACCAAAAAGGAAAATTATAGGCCAATCTCTCTAATGAATATAGATGAAAAAATCCTCAATAAGAAACTGGCAAACAGAATGCAGCAAATCATCAAGAATATCATGCACCATGACCAACTTGGACACATGCAAGGGATGAAGGATGGTTTAATATACACAAATCAATAAATGTAATGTTCTGTATTAACAGAACCAAAGACAAAAGTCACATGATCATCTCAATAGATGCAGAAAAAGCATTTGATAAAGTCCAACACTCATTCATCATAACACTCTGCAGAAAACTGGATTTGATTGCCTTTACCTAAATTTTATAAAAGAGGTATATTACAAACCAACAGCTAACTTCATAGTAAATGGTCAAAAATTGAAAGTTTTCACAATAAAATCAAGAATAAAACAGGGATGTCTGTTATCATCACTCCTGTTCAATATTGTTCTGAAAACACCAGAGCAGTTAAACAAGATAAGGAAACAATAGCATAAAGATAGGAAAGGAAGAAGTTAAATTATCATTATTTGAAGATGACATAATACTCTACATAGAAGAAACCAAAAACTCCACTAAAATCTTGTAGATTTAATAACCAAATTCAGTACTGTAGCAGTACACAAAGTCAACACTCAAAAATGAATAGCATTTCTGTATATAAACAACAAACTCACAGAGAGAGAAGTTAGGGAAAGCATACCCTTCACAATAGCTTCTTAAAAAATGAAATATCTAGGAATCAGTCTAACAAAGGATGTAAAAGATCTGTACAGTGAAAGTTACAATACACTAAAAAAGGAGATCAAAGAGGATATCAGAAAATGGAAGAATATCCTTGCTCTTGGGTAGGAAGAACCAACATAATGAAAATGACCATACTCCCAAAACTGCCATACAGGTTTAATGCAATACCAATCAAAATAGCATTAACATACCTCATAGATATAGAGAAACCTTTCTTAAACTTCATTTGGAACCAGAAGAACACTAGAATAGCAAAAGCAATCCTGGGAAACAAAAGAAAGTCAGGGAATATCACAATCCCTGACATGAAATTATGCTACAAATCAACTGTGATAATATCAGCATGATACTAGCAAAAAAAAATAGACCTAAGAATCAGTGGAACAGAAGATGGAGACACAACTCCAAAAACACAGCCACCTTATCTTTGACAAAGGATTCAATCAGATTGACTAGAAGATAGTTTCTTTAATAAATGGTGCTAGAAAAACAGACTTTCCATGTGACAGACTAAAAATAGACCCATATATATCACCATGCACTAAAGTAAAGTCAAAATGGGTCAAAGATCTTAAAACAGAAACACTAAATTTACTGGAAGAGTAAATAGGTAGAAAACATGAAGACCTAAGGGTAGGCAGAGACCTCATGAACAGAACCCAGACTGCATGCGATATATTACAAAGAATCAACCAATGGGATCCAACCTTTTTAAAAAGTTTTTGCACAACCAAAGTAATTACTAACAAAGTAAAAAGACAACCAATAGGGTTGGAAAAAATTAGACAAGGACTTAAATCTAGAACATATAAAGAATTGAAAAAATTATCATGCCTCCAAAATTCAAAGAGCCTATCCTAAAATGGGCGTCTGAGAATACACACTTCTCAGATGAAGAAATACAAATGGCAAATAAATAGCTGACAAAATGTATAACATAATTTGTCACTTGAGTGATGAAAATTAAAACAAAAGTGAGATTCCATCTCAGCCCAGAAAGAATGGCTGTCATCAAGGAATCAACCAGTAACAAATGCTTGTGGGGTTCTGGGCTAAAAAGAATGCTTCTCCACTGTTGGTGGAAGTCTAGATTGGTGCAACCACTTTGGAAATCAATGTGGAGATTCTTTTAGAATGTAAGAATAGAGGTTCCTTTTGACCCAGTTTCACTCCTCTTAACATCATACCACAGCGATACATGTGTACCCATGTTTATAGCAGCAAAATTTGTAATGGTTAAACCTTGGAAACAACTCAAATGCCCATCAGTGGAGGAATGGATAAAAAAGAGGTGTGGGTTTTTTAAATATATAATGGAGCACTATTCAGCCATAAACAAGAATAAGCTGGAAACTTTTATAGGTATGTGGATGCAAGGTGAAAGCATACTCATAAGTAGAATAAATCAAACCCACATGTGTAAACATCATATTGTCTCACTAGTGCGAGAAACTGATCAAGTAAATAAAATTCAAAATGTACAACAGATATTGCATATTGAACAGTAACTGTTCAAAAGAAAAGAGAAACTGGGGAAAGGGGAAAGGAAGGATATGAAAAGATATATATATATATGTATATATATATGCATTTACAAAAGATAGTTAAGATAGTTATACAGCTAGTGTCTCTTAGTTCATTGAAAAGAAAGGTTTGAGCTAATATTTTTAGGACAGTATTTCTTGCCTATGTTTTGTACTCTAAATAGCTACTACAAAGATGACAACATGCAATGTATTAATTATTATTACTGTTCAACTAGACTGTTTTGAAACTGTTTTATTTTTCTTTTTTCTTTCTTTCTTTGCATTCAAAAAAGGTCATAATGATTTAAAGTGAGCACACCAAAATTGTATTAGTAGTTGCATCTTAATATATATGATAAGGACCATAATAATAACCAGTAATGATTACTAGAATATTAAAAATTTTTACTTTTTAAAAGAAAACTGAAGAGCCATGCGTGGTGGCACACACCTTCAATCCCAGCAGTTGGGAGGCTGAGGTAGGAGGAGCGTTGTGAGTTCGAGGCCAGCTTGGGCTACAACGCGAGTGCAAGGCCGGCCTGAGCTACATAGCGCAACCCTGCCTTGAAAAACTAGGGCCAGGAGTTTGGCTCAGTGGCATAAGCGCCTGTCTGGCAAGTGTGAGGCTGTGAGTTCAATCCCCGGTGCCACAAAAAAATTAAAAAGAAAGAAAGAAAAGAAAACTGGAAAAATATGTGTTCTGCTAATATACAAAACCTTCACTATTTTACCACCCCAAAGTAGTGCAATTATTCTGTCATTTTTTTTTAATTGTGACACTTTGTTTCCTCATGGTACATTAGATTTAGGCTGAACTATGGTCCAAATTTGGGTCAATAAGAATGCTTTCCAATGTTTTTGTTCTCTGACCTAAGATCTAGAGAAAGAGAAATAAGACTATAATTCTCAATTAAAAAATGTTATTGGTGAAAGACTTTTTCAGTTTTATAATTAGTCCACATCTAACTTACATGACATCTTATTTATATAATCATAAGTAATCATGAATGTACTCTTGTGAAATTGAAATGACTTATTTATAACCTCCAGTGTTAGCGGATAGAATTACTCTATTTTGTACCTGAAGGCAAGGCTTTAGAAACACTATTCCTCAAAATGTAATGGCTTCTGGAATATATAGCCACAGTTTAGTATTGTCAGAAGCCAAATGTCGTGTGTGTGTGTGTGTGTTGCTGTTGTTGTTGTCGTCATTTTTTATTAGTATGCTTTGAATAATGATTACATTTATCATGGTGAGTTGATGTATGTACATAACACAGCTTAGTACTTCTTTTTATTTCATTCTTCTCCCTTCCACTCCCTTTGCTCTTCCTCTATCTCTTGGTCCTTTTCGCATCCATGAAAGTTCTATCTCCTCGTTTTCCATTTTACATCTCTGATTTTGCTCTTGAATTTATTTATACTTTGGTGTTCTCATATAAGCAAAACCTTACCATATTTAAATTTGTGCATTTGAATTATTTCACTTAATGTTATGGTCCAAAACTGCATCCATTTTCTTGCAAATGAACCAGATCAGAACAGATGATTTTAATCTGAGTACTTACAATTTTTCACCATATTCTAAAATAACCACATATTTATGAATGAAAAATAAAATTAACCCATTTATAAGAATTGCATAAGACATGCACATTGGACACATTCTTTTAGTAAAGTTTGAAAAGTTAGGCACAAAATAAGAATTTAGAATAGGGATTAGGAATGTTGATTTTTTCTGAGGTTATCAGTCTTGAAACAGTATAAGACAATATGAGAGACAAAAGTTCTTTATTTTATTATCTTTTATATTTTGTAAACTGTTATTGGATCTACTCAGTGTTTCATTCTGAAATTGTTGGGTTTATGTATTTGACTTTATGCATGTATATAACACAGCTTAATTAACCATATACAAATTAATTAATTGATCTATTATTCTTTGTATAATTTTTCACATAAAAACAAATATTAGAAATAAAAATAGTCATTGTGTGAGCTTTGGATTTGCTCACTCAGTAAAACTATTTGGAGTTTCACCCAGTTATATGTATGTATCAATAAAAAGTTTACACCTTTTAAAACATTTTTAGTAATACTAAATCATTTGGATAAACCATAATGTGCGTAACTATTCACACATCAAAAGATATTTGGCCTATTTCCAGGTTTTGTGAACAAGAACCAGCAGTCCCTCAGTGCAAGATTTGGTCAATAGGGTGACTAAGGACACACTATAATGTTTTTATGAATCTGCCTTTCCATTGGGTGGCAGTTGATGGCAATATTCACTAATTTTTTGTCAAAATTTGTGAAGACACTCATGAAAGAGGACCTTTAGAACTGCTTCAGAAATTGGTAAGAGTGATAGACTAAATATACTCTAAGTGAGGGGAGTATTTTGCAGGGAATAAGGGAAATGTGCTTTTTACTGTATTAATGCATTTCAGTTTAAATGTTCACCATATTTTTCAATCACCCTTGTATTTATTTGCATACTTAGAAGGTATTAAGTTTTGGTTTCTCTGGAATCAATGTCCAAAAGTATGTTTCACAGAGATATGCTTGTTGACTGCTTAATATTTAAGAAATTGCTAGTTTTCCAAAGTAGCTATGCCATTTCATTTTGTCACTGATCAGTGATATGTCAATAACCTAATTTCTGTGTCCATGCAAACGTTTATGTTCACCTTAGATTTTTAGTGTCCACTAGTCTAGGAAGTGCATAGTAATATCCAATTGTGACTTTATTCTGCATTTCCCTGATTGCTAATAATTTCATCATGTTTTATGTAATTATTTACCATCTATGTAGCCTCTTCAGTGCAACATGGCTTCGTGTTTTTTGCCTATTTGATACTTTGATATTTACTAGTGTTAAATTTTAAGTTTTTTATGTGGTTTTGATAGCAATCCTTTGTCAAATACATAGTTTGTAATTTTTCTTCAGGTTTTGTTATCAAGATAATCTAAGCTTCTTAAAAATGAATTTGAAAATATTTTCTCCTCCTCTATTCTTCTGGGGTTGGTTGGTAAAACTAGTTTTATTTTTCTTTAAACTTTTGGTAAAGTCCTTAACTGAAACTTCCTTCTTGGGAGTCCTTAAACTACGAATTCAATATAGTTGATAGTTGCAGTGTTATTTATAGCTAATACATCCTTGTTGATTTTGGTTTTGTGTTTAAATAAAAACTAATGCTTCTAACTTATTGAACTTATGCCTATAATTATAGATATACTAACATCCCAGCCTTGACTATTTACATTCCTATTAGTATTTTGGTCTTCTCAGCTCTAACCAGTACTGAAAATCAAGTGCTACTCACAGTTTTCTAGGGTTGCTCTAGCCTTCACCAACATATTTTTTAAACTACTCTCACAAAGTAGTCTTCTGAATCTCATGGTAAGGTACAGTCACAGTAACAGTCCCATCTTCTGGTACCAATTTTCTGTATTAGTCAGCTTTCCAGTTACTGGGACAAAATACTCCAACAACTGTCTGTTAGAGGAGAGTTTTATTTTGGCTCAAAGTTTCAGGGGATTCAGTTCATGTTTGTCAAACTTCAAGGCAGAAATGCCATGGAGAATGTACATGGCAGAGGAAAGCTGCTCTCTTCATGACCGAGAGATAGAAGTGAAGACTCAAAAATGCCCCCAAGGACCCACTTCTTTGGACCAGACCCCACTTCAGAACACATGAGACTTTTGGTGGATATTTCAGACCCAAGTGATAACAAAGGTAGTGTCACAAATTTTTCTTTTCTTTGATGTTTGCTTGGTTGTGGCGATTATTGCTTTGAAGTCTTCTGTCTTGCTATGTTGCCTACATTATGGTACTTTGGCTGGAGAATGCAGGTTTTGTGTGTGGATTCAGCTTCTCTTTGGCCATACATAAAGTAAAAGAAGCAGAGAATTTACCACTATGTTGCTGCTTGTGTTCAAATATGCCTAGTCAGTTTTTTTTCTTAACTTTCACAGTACTCTCATGCTTGTGTGTGTGTGAGTGTGAGTGTGTGCACGTGTGTGTGTGTGTGTGTGTGTGTGTGTGTAAGATTTACAGTTGTGTCCAGTGACAGGAATTGGGAAAAGTATACCTACTGTATTTTCACAGAAATCAAAAATTAACAGATTACATCTAATCTTTCTTACAGTAGTCACTGAATTTTTAGTTTGATTATTATTATGTTTTTCAGGTCTCGAATTTCTGGTTTTTCTCTTCTACTTTTTGTTGACATTCAAAATACAATCTTTTGTATCTGTGGGTATAGTAAGCATTGTAATTTTAAAATATGGAACTGTTAACTCCAGTGTTAAAATGCCCACTCTACACATCTCTAAATTCTGTGTTATGAGTTCTGATCCCATTGCCTTGCATTTGATTTGCTTTGTTACTGTATTTTGGAGGCAGAGAAAAGGTATTTTATTTTCCAAATTGATTTTAGAAATCTTCAGCTTTAAGGTGATATTATAACTGCTAATGATATAATTTTGATTCTTCAAGGATTGTGGATGAATTATCCATATGGGATCACATAAAATCAATTTCAAGTGTTGAGATGCTTATAAACTGCAATATCTACTTGAGAAGACTTTTTGATGTCTGAGTTACTCTTTCTTCCAGTGTTACACTTCAAAGTCAACAAAAGGGTTACTGAGGAGTAGGGCTGGATCAAGGGTAAACTAAAACAAAAACCAAGGTTATAAAATTGAAGGACTGACTCTTTAGTGCCAAGCTTGTACTCACATAAGCCTGAGAGTGAGTGCATTCTTCAGTTTTGCACTATGGTTCTCTCCTGGGCTTAGCCTACATCTGGCCATTTACTAGAAACCTTTACCTCAATGTGCCTTATAGCAATCTGTATTCCCTAAGCTTTATATGACTAGAGAAAGAGCTATTTAATCTCAGTCAATACTGACAATAAAAAAAAGGAAAATTGATCTCAAATGTTGGTCTCACTTCCCTAAACAATTAAGAAGTTCTGGTTCCTAGCTTGCTGTGTAAGATATCTAAATCAATATTTAAAGTCATTTTGTGATTAGAACAGTACCAAAGTATTATTTTTCACAAATGAATTGATGACTTGTGTGACTCTTGTCTGGACAAATTTGTTGTTTAGCCTAATCTAGTCCACGCATGTGGAACAGTTGGAGAGTTGACTTAAGGTTGGCTTGTCTACAACAGTCCTGGCTGTCTCAACTAGATCGGTTCAATGTATTAGCCTCTCAGCATGATTATCTACACTTGTCATTCATAGTCACAAGGTTCCAACAAACAGATGGGAACCTTAATACTCCTTTGAAGAATAGGCTTAGAATTGAGCCTGCCACATCTGCCAAAGTACTTTTTAAAAAATAGTGAAAAATAGGCCAATTATTCATAAAAATGGGTTACAATATATTTTTAAAAGTCACAATATATTTATACATTTTATATAATAAAATATTACAACATGTAAAAATGTCACAATATATTTA
Source organism: Dasyprocta punctata (assembly GCA_004363535.1). Lineage (NCBI taxonomy): Eukaryota > Metazoa > Chordata > Mammalia > Rodentia > Dasyproctidae > Dasyprocta > Dasyprocta punctata. The sequence goes on along the minus strand of RJWM01005948.1, from coordinate 6,756 downwards.
TTTATAGATATTTATAGTTAATAATATACTTGTATAGCAATATATATATATATATATATATATATATATATAATCTTGCTTATATCACACTTCAATTAAAGCAAGTCATAAGGCAAACATAGATTTAGGCACTGACAGGCTCCACCTCCTACAACAAGGAACCAAAAGTCACACTGTAAAGGGCACAGATACAAAGAAACAGAAAATCTGTGCCACTATTATAGTTACCTACTCTACTTGATGATCTATTCTAAACTTATTACTGCCATTAATTTTATAAATTTTAAGTTGATTTTGGGCATATCTTGTCTTGATTTTTCATTATACTCTAAAGGAAAGGTGATCTAATTTACTCAATCTACTATTGCTACTATTGCTATAAGACCATTATTTCTATTTTTATGTTTTTAGGAATGTTTATTGTGCGAATTTGTTAAGCTATGAAAGACAATAATTACCTGAGTGGCATTAAAATGTATCTAAATGTCTGTCCATCTATCTATCTATACTTTTTATCACTAAGCAGTAATGCTCATTCAGAGTCACATAAAGTACTCTGGCTAGGAGATCAGGCAGTTGCTTAGTGATATTCCTTTTGTCTCCAAGGAATTCATGTACCAGCATGCTTATTTATGCTTACTTCAAGTGGATATGTCATGTAAATTTAGTCCCTGACATGCAATTTAGGAAATTGAGTCTCTTTTATACAGTTCACTGATTGTAAAGTCCATGAACAGTTTATTGGATAGTTTCCACTCAATCAGGCTGCCTGGTGTAATTTTTCCTAAGGGACTGAATTTCAGGGTTGTTATTTCAATCCCAAGTAAAACCACTTGCATTGTAATAGTTGGGAACTCATGATTACCCTTTGTAACAACTTTCACAGACTTGTTATTAAATTGTTGTTTCTCTTCCTTTGCTGTCCTAAGAGCAACTCCAGGAAAAAATGCAGTTGTAAATAAAATAAGACTGTATCATGTATGCTTCATTACACACAGAACTGCTGCTCTTTTTCTTTTATTCTATATCAGACAGAAACACAATTACAATTGTTTATAAAATGTCTGTTTTCTCTTCACAGTGTCATCATTTTAATACTCTGGACAACCCCAATGATGTCGTACTTTATGAAATTGTTCCTAAAATCAATGGTTGCCTTAGGTTAAGACCTTCCACTTAACTGAAGAATGATGATATTTTCAAAGACTATGTTATGTTGTTCAGCATATTTGTTCTTTGAGAATATCATCATTCTTCAGTTAAGATTTGTATTTTTCTTAACCTGATTCACTGTATGCAACAATCAGCCTGCATTTGTTAATCTGCTTTGTGATCATCAATAGATTCTGTGTTTCCAGAAATATAAACAAACAAAAAGCATAAAATATATTGCTGTTCAGAACATCAGAGATAGAAATATACTAATATTAAAGAAAGGATCTGTTTAAGTAATACAGATTAATTAATCTTCAATATTTTACACAAAATTCATTCCTCAATATTGCTTTTGAGTACCATGTAAAGCACTATCATTTTGTCATATTTTCCCTACTATTCTGAATCTGGCAGAAATATCAGCCTCAACAAAATTCTCTAAGCAGTAAATTTGAATTACTTTCATTCATTTATAATAATCTAAGTTACTTTGTAAATCTTTATTGCATATGAGAGTTTTATTGAAGATAATAAATATTTTAGTTAGAAAAATCTATAAATACAGTTGACAATCATAATTATACACCACTAAACCATATGAGACTAGCTAAAATTAAGAGACTGATCATACCACATACTGGCCATGATGCAGAGGAAATGGTGAATAGAATCCACACTCCTCTAAGAGGAATATAAAATCATGCAACTACTTTGGATAATATTTTGAAGTTGCTTAAAATGTTACTATATGCTTACCATTTCACCTAGTTATTTCACTCCTGGTTTTTCACTGAAGAGAAAATAAAAAATATACCTATCCACACACTTATGTATGAAGACTCACTGTAGTTTTCTTTGTCACAACCTCAAACTGGAAAAGAACCCAATAAACTGCAACAGGTGACTGAATAAACAAACAGGATATAGAAATTACTGAATTATTGATATGTACAGCAACCTGGGCAAATTTTTTTAAAAAGCCAAGCAAAATAAACTAGACGAAAGAGTTTTTATTCTATTTATTTTTTATGAAACACTAGGAAAGATAAACTATTTAATAGAATACATAGTGAAAAGTTCAAACCAGCATTTGACTAAAGGAGGAAATAAAAAGAAGTGGGAATAAAGAATTATAAAGGGCCCCAAAGTACTTCGAGGGTGATCAATACTGTCTTCATTTTGACTACGGCAATAATTTCATGGCAATATTCTCATGTCAGCCCTTGCACACTGTGGTGGATTGAAAACTTGTGGTTAATTTAAATACCAGCTGAACTGAATCAGTGTGGTACTGTGTGTAGCTGGCCCACTTAAGGGTTATTGCCAGCATTAAAAGGAGACCTGGAGAGGAAGAGTAATGTTGTTGTTTGGTGCTTTTGGTTTTCCTGTTGCCATGAGTTCTCCTGGAGGAGTTTATCGAGTTTCTTTCTTGATATGAACTTGGCTATTCTCATCATCAGAGGAGCTCAGGACCTTGCTGTTGCTGAGAATGGCTGTGGTTCACTTTGGGGGAAGCTCTGGTCCTTACATTGAACATCACTTCCTGGTTCTGGAGAGGAAGATGGTGTGCTACTCTAGTTCAGCAGAAGCTTGTCACGCTGGTTTCCTGATATGAACTTGGCTATTATAATCAGAGGTGCTCGGGATGTCATTGTTGCTGAGGATGGCTGTGTTACTTGTTAGGGGAGCTCTGGTTCTAACCTTGAGCATCGCTTCCAGGCTCCAGTGCAGACCCTGCATCTTAATGGCACAGGTCCTTCATCCCGCTGGCATAGACTTTCTAGTTTCCATCCCTGATCTTGGTGCCTTACCAGCCCAGATTCGTGAAACAGATTTCCATGAGTTATTATCGTGGACTCTAGGCTTCCAGTTGGACTTGTGGGAGGCATTGTCATGGGCTCTAGGTCTTCAGCTGGACTCATGCAGGATGTTACCATGGGATCCAGACCCTTGACTGGATTCTCTAGGTCTTTAGTGTGTAGACAGATTTCCTGCTTTTTTTTGTACTTGACTCAGGTGACCATTATACATAATACTATAAATCATGCATCCTATATGTAACGTTTTCCTTGCAATCCCTGACTACAACATACACTTTAAATATATACATCTTGTTGTATGTTCAGTGAATACATTTAAATTGAAATAATAGCACTTGCTTTGGCAATATATATGCTCAAAATATTAAATTAAAATAATTTATATTGAAATGTGATCAGGGTTGGAAATTTGGGGGGAATTTTGGGATTATTTTCAGTAAAAGTGTTTTTTGGACCTTGATAATACACTCAGATCACAGAAAAAACGGTGCACTATCAAATTTTCTTTGTCTTATTTCTCTTTTCTTTTTCCGTGTTTCTTCCTGCCTTCCTGCTTTTTTCATTCTTTCATTTGTCTTTTATTTCTTATTTAGAATGTATAGTTTATACAGAATTATTGGTTGGCTAAATAGCCCATCTTTACTGTCTCTACTTTGGTACATCTCAGAATGTCTGCTACATGTAGACTGATCATATATTTTCTATATTTACTTCCATTTTTGATCGGCTTATTATTGGTTTATGTAACAAATAAGTAAAGGTAGAAAAATGAAGCCCAATTGAAAACTGAATATAAAAGTTTGATATGAACATAATGCATTTAATTAATTTTGAGGTATTTTGGGAATTATTAATGTAGTTTATAATACTGGCCAGAATTCTGTGTTATGAGTTTTTTCTTCAATAGTACTCTATAACTGAGTTTTATTACTATAAAAATAATCAAAATTAAAGTCTTTAGTGAATTGCATATTATCTAGGCATTATTAAGGTATTATGCACAAACTTTAATTCTCATTTAAATCTATTTGAGTTACTCATTTTATAATGCTATCAAACATTTATTTGTCTTTTTCAGCCTTTTCCTTAAAAAAAGCATGAATTTCTTAGGTGAATGTTATATAAAATGACCATTGTTGTAAAAGACTTTATATTCCAGCTTCAAAATAACTCGGATTAAGAACATGTTCCTTGAGTGCTAAACAAGTGCTTGTTATCCAAAAAGTGATTAATGCAAGTAATAATGAAAATAAAATTTGATTAAAATCTGTGTGATACAGTGTATTTTTCACTGTAAATAATGCATTCTAAATACCTTTACTTTCAGAAGGAATTTACTAGCCTTTATCAGAAATTATTGCAAATAAAATCCTTTGTTGCTTACTACAATTCAAATAAGCCTTATATTAATTACTATAAAAAAGATGGATCAAATTTAGAAAATTACCTGATGTATTTTCTTCCACGTAGGCTGACAGTGGGATGAGTCAATACTTCAATTTTTTGTGTTTGAGAAGACTTTTCTTACTCTAGGTCACTTTTTCTAATTATAAGATTTATGAACATATATTTTTGGTACAGAGAAAAAAATATATATAAGACTTCATATTCAAAATAACTATCAGTTTAGTGTATTCATTCTCTGTAGCTCTATTCGTAGCTGTAGATACACAATTTAAAGTCATCTTTTCTAGCATCTCCCTATTTATCTTTTGGTAGGTAAATTATTAAATGTACGTGTAACTCAGTCACATATTGTGGAGCAATTTCATTGGTGAATGACAAAATTGAGAACAATTGGTACTTGTGACTCATCTTATTTTTCTTCTTAAAGTGTACTACCAGCATTTTCTTTATTGTGTCAGATATAACTGCTTACTTTTATGAATGCTTATTTTCTCTCTTACTATGTTCATTTTCCTTATTTTAATCATTGATTATACAGTACTATATTTTTGAAGAACCTTTCACAACTTGAAATAATTTGAAAAAATAAATTCCAAGCATTATATTGTGATTTGTTACTATGTTTATGAAAATTATTTAATTTGCAGAGACTTGCGCCACTGAGCTAAATCTCTGGCCCAAATTATTTTAGCTTTTACTGACTATGTAAACATATCTTCTTCAGTCATAGGGCCTAAATTGTGACTTAGCAAGTAGAAAAAGTAGTCATGTAGCTTCTTCAGAAATAGAAAATGAATAGTCACTATTTGGAAAGATTTTATTATGGTAAAAATAATACAAATATCTACAATGAGACTTTCACCATAAGAATAAGCATTTGTTCAAGAAACTATTAGTTTCACGTGTAAGATTGACTTCATAGTCATTTTTTCATTCCCTCAATGTATTGGTTTATGCTATGCTCCCCAAGGCCTCATGTAATTTGAATGGGGCTGAGTCTGGCCTCTGTGATTGATTTGTGGTCTAGCGCTGGGATTGGCGATGTGAGTGCTGCACACAACCAGGGTTGGAGCTGACATACAGTGAAGGCCAAGAGGAAGTTTCTTCCCCTCCATTTCTCACAGGTGTACCTTGCTGTTTGGCGGCCACCATGCTGCCTTGGAGCCAGCTGAGTATTGATGGAATCTCCCGAAAACTGTAAGAAATAAACCTTTCCTTCCCTAATTTTGGGTGTCAGGTATTTTGTCTCAGCAATGAGTGAAAAGTAACTAAGACATTCAATAATGTTATGGTTTATACATTGTGTCAATTTGAGAAGTCTAGAAGCTTAATGAAGTAACTCAGCAGCTCTCCATCCTGGGGTGTAGAGCACAAGCAGTTACCTGTTCATTGTGTCAATTTGAGAAGGTCGGAAGTTTAGCTGAGAGATTCAGCAGGGAGCTAGGGTTCTTACTTTGTAAACATCCTCAGCCTGTGCAACAGGAGGGGAGGCAGATGGTGTGAGTGCTACCCCCACCCCAGGGGAGCAGCCTGCATACTATAAAAGGTGAATGAGGCGGGACTGATTGCTGCTTCTTCAGAGGAGCTCCAGTCTTCGCCTTTGCCTTGGACATCGTCGCCTGCCTTCTGGCATAGACTCTTCAGCCTTCGTCATAGACTCTTCAGCCTTCTGTCGTAGATTCTTCAGTGTTTCATCATAGACCCATCGGCCTCCTGATAGGGACTTGCATAGGACACTGCAGTAAGCTCCAGCCCTTGGGCTGGACCCTTCCCCCTCCAGCTTGCAGACACCCTCTGCACGCTCCTTTATTCAACTTTGTGTTGACCATTGTAAGCCAATCTTGTTATTTCTTGTACAGTTGTGTATTTTGTGTTATATCTGTTTCTCTAGTAAACCCTAACTGATACAGATGCCATTAAATTTTCTCATCCTTCCACTACTCAGGGAGCACTTTTAAGTTTTGCCTCTTTTAGTGTCTGTGAAATCGGCAATTTATGGTCAAGTCATATGTTTAACTGAAGGGCTGTATGTTGTAGTGGGGAGATATAGATGAAAAATTAGATGGAGGAGAGGGAGGGAGAGGGAGAATGATGGAAAAAGAGAGAGAGAAAGAGATAGTTGGAAAGAGAGAGAGTCACCTAAACAGCAAAATATTCTGCTTTCCATTTTGATTGAACTAGTTTGAACCACTGACCAGGGACTGTGGTCAGAGAAATGCTATGTAACAATTGCCCTGGATCTGATTTCAATCATAGATTAAATGATCTTGAAAAGAGGAAGAGATTTATTTCAATAGAAGTGTGCCTTTTTAAATTAATAAACATTTATTTTTTGATATTAGTATTTATGTTAATGTTTTATAAATATATATAT